>PVLC010017209.1:0-34210 GCA_004027655.1 Graphiurus murinus
TGGAGGGCTCCTCTGGAAAAACTCAAACTAGGGTTCAGCAAGAGGCTTTAGTGACTTGAAAAGACACATACTATATGTAAAATCCCAGTGTGGGCAGAGAAGATGAACAGTGTTTTAAAAAGAGCCCCAAACTCAAAGTCTTAAGGACAGAATCTCCAACTGCTAAATGAATATTTGTGACGGAGCTGCTCTGTGCATGCAGAACTCTATACTGTCGTCCAGGAAGAGAATCATCAGGATTTCATTTAATGCTGGTTAGTGATTCTCCAAAGCAACTCAGGAGAAGCCACCTAGTGAGATTCATCAGGACAGCAGGCAGCTTGCAAAAGAGCCACCAGTGATTCCCATCTCCTCATATCCTGGTGTCTTAGTCTGTTTTCTGATGCTACAACAGAATACCTGAGGCTGGGTAGTTTATAAAAAGCAGAGATGAATTTCTTATAGTTGTGAAGGCTGGGAAAATTGAGGTGCTGGCACCTAGTAAGGGCCTCCTGCTGTATTGTGACATGGTAGACGGTCTTCATATAGCAAGAGAACACGTGTGCAAGCTCAGGTCTCTCTTCTTCTTCTTATAAAGCCACCAATCCTTTAAAAACCCAGCACAGCAAAATGGAGACTCCACCCTCATGACCTCATCTATCCCTAATTACCTCTCAAAGCCCCATCTGCAAAGGCCATCAACATATGACTTTGGGGATTAGGTTTCTAACCCATGAACTTCTGGGGGATACATTCAAACCGTAGCTTCTGGCATTCATGCTGTTGAATAATCTCTTCCCCACTAGTGTGAGCTGGACCTAGAAACTTGTTTCTCATGACTGGAATACAGCAAGAAAGATCTGGGATAGTATGCATGTATGCCTTTATCAGTTTGTACCTAACAAAGATGTATGATTACAATGTACCAAATAAATAAAATAAAAGATATGGGCTATCACACCCTGGTTAGATTACAAAAGAAACCTGGCTGCTTGCTTACTTTGATGGAAGCCAGGGACTGGCTCACACAGCAAAGATGGAGGAGGTCTCTGGCCAGTAGCCATCGAGAAACTGAAGCCTCAGTCCCCAACCCAGAAGGAACCAAATCCCCCAACAACCACAAGTGTCCTTGGATGTGGATGCTCCTGAATCCAGCTTTGAGTTGACTGCAGCCCCTGCCAACATCTTTTTAAAAAATTAACACACAGTAATTATAAACCTTCATGGAGTCCAGTGTGCTATTTTGACACCCGTATATAATGTGTGGTGATCAAATCAGACATACCCATCATTAACCTATCATACCTCAAACATATCATTTCTTCACATTGGAAATATTTAAGATCCTTTCTTATAGCCATTTTGAAATATACAGTCAGGTATTGTTAACTGTGACCTCTCTACTTTGCTATAGGACACTCGAACTTAATCTTCCTATCTAACTATATTTTCATACCTGATAACCAACCTCTTGCTACCCCCCATCTCCCAGCCTCTAATACCACTACCCTACTCTCACGTCTATGAGGTCAACCTTATTAGCTTCCACAGGAGTAAGAACGTGAGGACTTTGTCTTTCTGTGTCTGGTCTGTGCCTGGTTTATTTCACTTAATACAATGTCCTTCACACTCTGTTGCTGCAAATTGCAGGGCTTCATCTTTTTTTTTTTTTTTTTTGGCCTGGCTAATAGCATGACTGTAGCCTTAAAAGACCCAGAGTCAGAGGACTCAGCTAAACTGGGCCCAAATTCCTGACTATTCCCCCAAGTGAAATACATGTTTTAAGCCATGAAATTTGGAGGTGATTTTTCATCTTTTCTCACTAATGCAATTAATTTAATCAAAATTGAATTAATGAATATCAAATTATATACATATCCATAGCATGTGTGTGTGTGTGTGTGTGTGTGTGTGTGTGTGTGTGTGTGTGTGTTTCTGGGCATTAAATTCAGGGGCATTCTATCTCTGAGTTATACCTCCATTCCTATTTTATTTTGAAACAGGATCTTCCTAAGTTGTTGAGGCCTGGAACCCATGATCCTCCTGTCTCAGCCTCCCAAATACTAGGATTACAGGTGTGTGCCACCATGCTCAGTTTATAGCATATTTTATTGAAAAATATGCTACATGAAGCCGGGCATGGTGGCGCATGCTTGTAATCCCAGCATTCAGGAGGCTGAGACCAGGGGATCCGGGTTCGCGGCCAGCCTCAGCTACCTAGTGAGGCACTCCACAACTTAGTGAGACCCTGTTTCAAAATAAAGAATAAAAAATAGGGCTGGGGGTATAGCTCGGAGGTAGAATGCCCCTGAGTTCAGTCCCCAGTACCGAGAAAAAAAAAAAAGAAAAAAAATATGCTACATGAAATATATATGTCTTGATTATATGCTAGACTACAAAGAAAATCTCAATGAATGTAAGAAAATATAAATTACAGTTCATTTTCTCTGATTAAAAATGTATTTTTCTCTGGGCATGGTGGCACACGTTTGTAATCCCAATACTTGGGAGGCTGAGGTGGGAGGATCCAGGTTCACTGCCAGCCTCAGCTATTTAATGAGGCCCTTGGCAACTTAGTGAGACCCTGTTTCAAAATAAAGAATAAAAAATAGGACTGGGGGTGTAGCTCAAAGGTAGAATGCCCCTGGGTTCAATCCTCAGTACCACAAAAATATGTTTTTTTATTTAAATTGAAATAAAAAATCTAATTACATGGACATTTTTTTCTTTTTGTATCATAGATATGAAACAGTGCACATACAGTATAAGCAATAATTATCAAGTGAATATCCACGTAAACATCATGCAGTTCAGTAAACATTGTCAATACCAGAAGCCACCTGTTACTTCTCTCTCTTTCCCAGAAATAAGCACTGTCTTTGCTTTTCTTTATTTTACCACAGGCATGTGCATCAGTATCTTTTCTCAAGTTTAACAATCCATCTGAAGTCATATTCCTCACTTGCAGAGTCTAGGGTAAGGATGCAGGTGCATGTGATCTGCCAGTGAAGGTGGCAGTGCAGGGCAGAGACAGGAGCAAGGCAAGGAGGAGATCTCTGCTTCACCCTGATCCCAAGGGGGCTCTGAAGCTTGAATAGCACCCCAGTGTTGGCCCCTGGAGACACTCGTGACAGCATGTCAAGCCTCTGGCTAAGATGTTCCAGACCCTCTGAGCCAAGGGCAATTTCCCAGAGAAGGCGCCAAGTTTGGATCATTAGCAGCCAGTGCTCCAGGGGCCGGGTGATGGCTGCATGGCCTGGAAACTACATATCATGGTTGTGAGATTCATCCTTGCCCTGGGTACAGCTGTGGTTCATACATTTTCATTGCCAAATAGTATTCTATTGTCCTACTATATTACTCTATCAGAGAACCTTTGGGCTGCTTCCAGATATGCCTATTACAAATAATTCTGATTTTTAGCTATCCCTATCATGCCTTGTGTTGGGCATGTGTAAGAGTATCTCTAAGGCATACTCCTAGGAGCGTAATGGCAAGATTGTAGGATAATGAGCATGCTCAATTTTATTATATTATAAAATTATTTTCCAATTTACACTACCACTGGCATTGTGTGGTAGTCCCCAGTGCTCTACATCTTTGCCAACACTTTCATTGTTGGACTTTTAATGCATTTTGCATGTTAATAATATTGAAGCTGCACACACTTCATATGTTTACTGGCTGGAAATTCTTTCTTTTTATTTTCTTTCTTCTTTTATTTTTTACAAAGCTTCTGTTCAAGTATTTTTCCCTAAGTTTTTAATACAATGTCTGTCTTTTCATGTTCATTTATAGATGTCCTACCTACTGTTACTTTGTCAACTTTATGTGTTGCAAAAATCTCTTCTCATTTTATAATCTGTCTTTTCATCCTCTTTATGGTGACTTTTCATAAATTGAAAATTGTATTTTATTATATCCAATTTATTAAGCTTTACTTTATTAATTTATTTAATTTTTTGTGGTTCTAGGGATTGCACCCAGAGGCATTCTACCTTTGAGCTACACCCCCAATCCAATGTTATTTCTAATTTGGAAACAGGGTCTCATTAGGTTGATGAGAGAGTCTCACTACTTGCTGAGACTGTCCTCAAACTTGTGATCCTCCTGTCTTAGCCTCCCAAGTACTGGGATTACAAGCATGTGCCACCATGCCCGGCTCTAAGCTTTACTTTATGGCAAGTCTTTTTATGCATTGTTTGATAATTTTTTCTGAACCTGGATTAATGAAATATTTTTCTATATTACTTTATAAAAGCTTTATAGTTTTGCCTTCCACTCTTGTATTTTAATCCACCTGTGGTTTATTTTGTGTGTAGTATGATGTAAATATCTAACTTTGTATTTTTGTCATATAAATAACCAGTTGTTCCAGTATCATTTATTGAGAAGTTCATCTTTTCCCAACTGATATTAAATATCATCTTTGTCAAATAATATTTCCAAATTTGCATGGCCTATTGTCTTAGTCCCTGCAGTTTCATAATACTTGGTATGTTAAATCCTTCCACCTAGTTCTTTTCAAGTGATCTCTGTTAGTATTAGTGACATATTTCTGTATAACTTATTAGATAAGCTTGTAAGTTCCACCAAAAAACAAACAAAACTCTGTTGGGGGTTTCATTGGAATTGCGCTGGCTTTTTTGATCAATTTGACATATATTCCAATTTACTTAGGTCTTTTTTATGTCTCTATATAAAGGTTTTAGATTTTTATTGTATGCAGAAAAGTATACAAATTAGAAGTAGACAATGGAATGGATTTCCATAGTTAGCACAATAAATACCTGGTACCTGGGTCCAAAACACAGGATACAGTCCTATCAGAATCTCAGACCCCTCTAAATTCCTCCCTAGTTACTGTTTCAAAATAAAAAAATAAGAACCAGGTGTTGTGGCGCACGCTTGTAATCCTAGTACTTGGGAGGCTGAGACAGGAGGATCACAGGTTCACTGCCAGCCTCAGCTACCTAGTGAGGCCCTCTGCAACTTAGTGAGACCCTGTTTCAAAATAAAGAATAAAAAATAGGGCTGGAGGTATAGCTCAGAGGTAGAATGCCCCTGGGTTCAATCCCCTGTACTGGAAAAAAAAAAAAAGAAAGAAAACTGGAATATTTCAAATTAGAAATGTTAATAATAGCAAAGAGATACTTTATAATTTAGTAGTTATAGTTAGTTAAAACTAGATTCTCCTGGTCATTCCCAAATGAGTTCTCTTTCATATGAAATCAAAATTTAACCTCAAAACTCAACAAATGCTGACAGCCCTGAATTTTTATATGGCCCCTCTAGAGGGAGCAAGAGTACTTAAAATACATTGAAACTGCAACTTGTTCTGTTACCTCACAATAGCCAAGAATTGGAGAGCTTCAAGGAAGCACACTAGAAGCCTAGTGATTTTTAGGCTTAGAAACACACAGAAGACAATCCCAAGCTAGAAATAATTTCGTTTCTACTATTAGTGCTGCTTTTAGTTGATGCAGACTTTCTTGCATTGAGTACATTTTTTTTTTCTTTTTTTGCAGTACTGGGGATTGAACCCAGGGGCATTCTACCTCCGAGCTACACCCCCAGCCTTATTTTTTATTCTTTATTTTGAAACAGGGTCTCACTAAGTTGCAGAGGGCCTCACTAAGCAGCTGAGGCTGGCCTCGAACCTGGATCCTCCCGTCTCAGCCTCCCAAATGATGGGATTACAAACGTGTGCCACCACGCCCGTCTTGAGTACATATTTTTAAAAATAATTTTTATTGGTGCATTGTAATTGTACATGATAGTGGGATTCACATAAATATATATGTACATAACATTATTTGGTCCCCATATCTCACTTTGTCTCCCCTCCTTTCTCTCCTGATCCCCCTCCCACTACTCTACTAGGCTCCCTCCTAATTGTTATGAGATCCTTTTTCTTTCCCTTTTTTCTCTTTAGCTTTCACATATGAGAGAAAACATGTGGCCCATGATTTTCCCAGTCTGGCTTACCTCACTTAGCATGGTATTCTCCAGGTCCATCCATTTCCCTGCAAATTACGCAGTTTTGTTCTTCTTTATGGCTGAGTGGACTTCCATTGTGTGTATCTGCCACATTTTCTTTGTCCATTCATCTGTTGAAGGATACCTAGGTTGGTTCCATAACTTGACTATTTGAGTTGAAGTTCCCAGTAAAGAGGGATTTTGATAAAAAAGGAGAAGAAAGTCAAGGATGCAAACTACTCTCGAGCTCTAATTTTTGTTTTGTTTTGTTTTTGTTTTTTTGGCGGTACTGGGGATTGAACCCAGGGGCATTCTACCTCCGAGCTACACCCCTAGCCCTACTTTTTATTCTTTATTTTGAAACAGGGTCTCACCAAGTTGCAGAGTGCCTCACTAAGTAGCTAAGGCTGGCTACAAACCTGCCATCCTCCTGTCTCAGCCTCCCAAGTACTGGGATTACAAGCATGCGCCGCCACACCTGACTGAGCTCTAATATTAATGACATGAAATTCCAATCTTACAAATTTCCTCTGGAACACCAAAGATAAGTGCTATGAGCCCGTTATATGTTTGTTTGTTTGTTTTTAATATTCTGTTAAGGCTGAGCTCCCCAGTGCACACCAAGGAAAGAACCTGTAGCTTTGAAGTGTTGATTAGTTTGACTAGAAGTCTATCCAGGCTGGTCAGGTCAGGGACTCTCAGTGGGGCCTGAAATAGGTCTCTCCCACCACACCTACTGCAAATGGAGACAGGGATCACCTTGGGACAATCCTCAGGTTACATTTGATCTTCATAACTTTCTAGCTCTGAGTCCACTCTAACATTCTCATCTGGATTTGATAGTTTTGAATTAAAAAACCTCAATTAAAGGTATACAATCCCTTTCCCCATAACCCAGTTTTTCCTCAAAGCCACTTGAAATCAACAGCAACACAAAAAGGTCACAGCTCCTTGGGAGTACCTATTCCTTCCTCCATTTTTATACACTCAGACAACAACAAAGGCAACAAAAGATGGGCTGGTAGGAGCCTGAGAACTTTTTTTTTAGGGGAGTACTTGACCTAAACAATGAAAATCTTCTCAGATATAGATACTAGCCCATGTCCTAGTTTCTCTCTGGCCTCAGAGGCAGAGAAGTAGCAAGTGCCATTACTTCTTGTAGGATCCAAAAGTAGAAATGGCCCAGCAAACTCTTGTATTTGGGAATGGCTTGCTCAGGAATCTTTTCCCTTGGAGGCAGCCTGATAGATGAACTAGAAGGCCATGGTCTTGGACTCCCATCCCAGCTGTGGAATCCTTGCCCAGAGCAAAGTGCTGGGCTTTACTTGCTTCACTACCTGCCTGCAAGGGCCTCCTCACATGTCTTCTTTGCATACTCAGCCTACTTCTACTACCTTTTATTATTATTTAAAAATGAGGGCCGGGATATAGTTCAGTGACAAAGCACCTGCCTTGCAAGTGTGATACTCCAGGTTCAATCCCCAGTACCAAATAGAAAAGATAAATAAAATACCCCCCCAATAAGCTAAGAAGAAGAACAACAAAAAATGTATGCATTGTAGAAAATTACATTTTTAACAACTAGGAAAGCAAAAATGATATAATACATTAATATATCCCTACCACCAAGAAATTACACCATTAACACCTCAATGTACATCCTTCAAGATGTGTATATACATGTGTTATGCTATTACTGTTATCTGCTGATTTTACTTATGGTATTGAACTTCCATACCAACATATTTTCATCCCATCTAGTACCCAGTCCATAGTTAAGTTTCCACAGTATGTTCTCAAAATGTCCTTCATGGTTCATTTGTTCAAACCACAACCTAGTTCCTGACCTAACTTTGCCTCACAGACTCCCTTTCTTCTTTGTAATGACTTGAGGAGATATGGCCAGTTGTCCCACTTTCTGAGTTTGCCTGCTTGTCATTTAACTACACCTGTCTATCTGTTCCTCAACCCCTGAAATTGAAATCTAAGCAAAAGATTTCATAAGTTCAAGCTATTTCCGTGTGTGTGTGTGTGTGTGTGTGTGTGTGTGTGTGTGTTAGTAGGAATTGAAACCAGGGGCATTCTACCTCTGAGCTACATCCCTAGTCCTATCTTATTTTTATTTTGAAACAGGGTCTCACTAGGTTGATGAGAGTTTCACTACTTGCTGAGGCTAGTCTTGAACCTGTAATCCTCCTATCTCAGCCTCCCAAGTACTGGTGCACCACCATGCCTGGCTTCAAGTTATTTCTTGAAGAATTTCTTGAAGTTATTTCTTAGAATATATCACAAATATATTTGTGTTGCATTTCTGTAATATCAGAAAAGAGAAGTATTAACTGGTTGCTGAGTTTCACTCCGGGGCAAGGATAATGACAATCTAAGCTTTTCATTGTACAATGAATTCCCCCTTTACCTCTGAAAACAAGAAAGTGATCTCCATGGTGCTGCTTTTGGTCTTAAGTGAATGTCTAGTTCCTATCAATCATATACCTACATATTTTAAGAGCAATCAGACATACTTACCTAAGTCAATAATTTTAATAGGTATTACAGAATGCTGTTTTTTTCTAATTCTGTCATGCTTTCTACATTCTAGGCTAACATTTTTCTATAAAGTAGACCTTGCTTGCCCTCATCATTCAGGGCTATTTGGTTACTCTAAGATATATTTCTTTCTTTTTAAATTTTTTTTCTTTTTTTTTTTGTACTGGAGATTGAACACAGGGGTATTCAACTTCTGAGCTACACTCCCAGTCCTATTTTTATTTTTTAGTTTGAAGCAAGATCTCACTAAATTGCATAGGGCCTCACTAAGTTGCTGAGGCTGGCTGTGAACTTACAATCCTCCTGTCTCAGCCTCCCAAGTATTGGGATTACAAGCCTGTGCCACCACATCCGGTTCTAAGATACATTTGTTACAGAAGGTTTGGATAATGTTTAATTCTTCCTCTTTAGTTACCAGTTGCCAAAGATCCGGGGAGTAAAATTTCCTGGGGGCTATACTCTTCGTTTTAATCTTAAAGAAAATGAAACTACTGTATAAATATAGTAACGATCACAAATAGGTTTCATCATAGGAATGGCAGATTGTTTGTGAAAGTGACTGCAAAGTTCTTCGGCCCCCAATCGGGAGGTTCAGTCGACTTCATGGTTCCTTCTTTCTGGGACAACCTTGGGACTTACCCTAATAAACAGAGTGTGGTGGAAGCAATGGTGTAAAACTTCCACATCTGGGCCTTACTGTTTCCACTTTCACCCCGTGGGAACACCATGCCACCACAGGAGCCAGCTCAGGCTAACCTGCTAGGCAACGAGACAAATCTGCAAGCAGAAGTCTCCTAGGCAAACAACCCCCAAGTCCAGCCCCCAGGTGCCTGCAACCACAAGACCCATCCCACCTGAGACCAGCACCAGGCTGTCCTAGCTGAGTCCCCACCAATCATGAAGAAATAGCATGCATGACTCTTTTAAACCATTAAATTCTGGAGTGGTTCCTTAATCAGAAATAGGTAACTGACATCATAGGTATTAAACTTTCATTAATTCTTAAAATTATAATTTTTTGTCTTAAAATTGAGCCCCGATCCTTTAATAAGTTGGACTTATTAAGTAAGTTTAATAAGAAGAGAAGTAACAGTGGGGAGTATATACTCAAATATATTTTTCAAGGAAAAGCCCATTTACCATATATCTTGGCATAATTGTTTACTCTTACAAAAACCAAACCATATTATACATAGCATTCATGACTCGAGCCATTTAATATTATCCATGTTGGTAAATGCAGAGCTATATTTTTAAATAATTGGAAAATATTCCATTGAACAGATGCATATAGTGTATATAACTCCCATTTGACTGACACTTAGGCTAGTTCACAATACTAATTTATAAATATTGAAAGGAACTTCTTTAAACATACAACTTAGAGTACATATCCTTTCAGTCTCAGTTTTTTCTGTAAAATGAGGATATCCCTGATCCTCCCTATAAAATTGTTCTACAGATTAATGAAACCCTTTCTAGTTTGAGGGACGTAGTAAGCATCTGATTATAAGCTTCCTTAGGGAAGGGGCCAGATCAGCATTACTCAGAGTTTGGCACACCACAAGTACTCAATACTAAAATAGTTGGCACCTACTGAATGTTTCTTATGAGCCAGATCTCAAGTTCATCTGCAACCTGTGAGGTGATACATCTATTATCCAATATTACAGGTGAGGAAACTGAGGCATGCAAGGATGAGGAAATTTGCCCCAGGACAGAACTAAAATTTGAATTCAAAGAAATTTGTCTCCAGGGCTCATGCTCTTAAAAGGACACCACACTGCCTCACTGCCTTTATGTGTTCATGTTGTTAAGTGAATACATGGGGAATAGATTTCTAGTAATGCAATTTCTGGGTCTTTGGAAATATATATATATATATATATATATATATATATATATATATATATATATATATATATATATATTCTTTTCTATGGTACCGGGGATTGAACTACAACCCCAGCCCTATTTTTTTTATTTTGAAACAGGGTCTTACTAAATTGCAGATGGCCTCACTAAGTTGCTGAGGCTAGCTGTGAACCTGTGATTTTCCTCTCAGCCTCCCATGTACTGAGATTACAAGGGTGCACCACCACGCCCAACAGGACATGCATATTTTAAGGCCTTTATTATACATGTGCATTATAAAATATTATAATGATGAGTTTTTGAAAAGTAATATATGAAACTCTATATAAAATTGTCACCACTATGAAAACAGCAACAAATAAACAATACATAAAAGAAAAATCAAAGGAAACACATGAAAATGTCTAGTGATCCTCTTTGTTCACTCTTTCTTCCTGTCATTTGTCTAAAATTTCTATAGTAAGTTGTTACTTTATATGAACAAGTTAAATAACTACCACCTTGCTTTTGTTATATTTGCTTCCCTGCTTTGCAGTTGGTTCTGTCCTTGAAAACAAACCTTTCCAAAGAGAATGTTCCTAATTGCATTATATTCTTTGTCCTCTATCCATCTTAAAAAGGAAATTAGAACCACAGGTAGTTTGCCTTCCTGAGGAGAATAATTCTTTTGATCTATCTCCTGCTGTTAACGAGCAGTGTTGTAGATTTGCCTTTCTGATATTTCCTCTTTGAGGCAAGAGAAC
The DNA here is from genome assembly GCA_004027655.1 of Graphiurus murinus. NCBI lineage: Eukaryota > Metazoa > Chordata > Mammalia > Rodentia > Gliridae > Graphiurus > Graphiurus murinus. Next base: position 11,124 of record PVLC010017209.1, read on the forward strand.
TCGTATTCTTCCATCCATTTGTAAAGCACTCTTTATTGACTTAGGATTTTTCAAAGACTTTATCAAAAAACTCAAACAACCCGTGAGGTTGCAATAAGTCCCCCCAAGCCTTGAACACACATACACACACCCCATGAGCGCAAATGCAGCCAGATAATAATCTGAAATATTGACCTATGTATTTTTTGCCCAATACTTCCTGATACTCCAGTCATTTCGGCTTTAGCAGCAGCTAGGGTATTCTATACATCCTGTCTCAGAGAAGGACAATATAACAGAACATAAAGAACACAGGCCTCGATTCTGGCTTGTGACTTTCTAGGTTGAGGAGCCCCAGGTTAGAGAAGTTGGAAAATACCACTTCTCCCTACTGACTTCTATAGACCACAAAGAAAGGAGAGCTTGTGTTTTAACGTGGGGCTTTCTTGAAAAATATGGCCCCAGACCCTCAAATCTCAGAGAGGTTAGTGTAACCTGACAGCAAAGGAAACTCATGCTTTACTCCTTGGATAGAACCAGGGAAAATGGTAGGGAAAAGGGTTCTCACCATCTTACATGCTATGGAAAGAGCAAGATATTCTCCGGGAGCACAAAAATAATAGGACATGGAGAAAAGGAGGACCAGATATGACTATCTTCAAGTTTGTTCTTCTGACACCTCCAACCTGCTATAAATTTTAATTCTAGAATTTCCATTTGGTTCTTTTTTTTTTTAAACTGAGATTTCCTATCTGCTCATTCACAAGTTCTCTAATTCTTTAAATATATTTATCTCACTCAAAATCTGAGCTCTACAAGTTAGTTTCTTTTATTGTTTTGATACTTTGGTTGACTTTTGGGGGGAGGGGGAATACTGGGAATTGAACAAAGGGGTGCTCTACCACTGAGAACCAGTTATTTTTATTTATTTATTTATTTACTTATTTATTTATTTATTTATATATTTATTTAGAAACAGGGTCTAGTTGTCCAGGCTTCTTTGAACTTGCGATCCTCCTGTTTCAGCATCCCAACTACTGGGATTCCACATGTGCACCACCATGCCTGGCTTGGTTGACCTTTTTTTTTTTTTTTTAATGATCTTTATGGAAAAGGAGATTCCTGGTGATGGCAGTGTCAAAACTGAGTTAAACAATGAACTAAGTGATGATAAGAATCTAAAATCAAAGTAGTTGCTTGAAGTGGGATAATGCATCATTTTATTAGGAATGGTGCATTTCCCTGTTTGCTAGTGATACTGAACATTTTTTTCATATATGTATTGGCCAATTAGATGGGAAAGGCAAATCAAAACTATGCTGAGATCCCACTTAACTCCACTTAGAATGGAAATCATCAAGAATACAAACAATAACTAAGGCTGGTGGGGATGTGGGAAAATAGGAACTCTTATACACTGTTGGTGGGAGTGTAAATTAATACAACCACTATAGAGAACAGTTTGGAGGTTCCTCAAAAGGCTAGAAATGGAGCCACCAGGTGACCTAGCTATACCACTCCTTGGTGTCTTTCCAAAAGAATTAAAGTCAGAATACTATAGTGATATATGCATATCCATGTTTATAGCAGTGCAATTCACAATAGCCAAATTACTAAACCAAACCAGGTGTCCATCAACAGACGAATGGATAAAGATAATGTGGTATATACACACAATGGAATTCCACTCAGCCATAAAGAACAAAATATGCCATTTGCAGGAAAATGGGTGGGACTGAAGGGTATTATGCTAAGTGAGATTAGTCAGTTTCAGAAAGTCAAGGGTGGTATGTTTTCTCTCACATGTAGAAACAAGAGAGGACACAGGAAACATAAGGGACTTTAATGCAGAGAGAAACCGTAGAACAGTGGAAGAGGGCTGGGGGAGGGAGATCAGGAGGGGAAGAGGGAGGACTGAAGAAGGAAACAGTCCAAATAATACTGTGGCAATATGTGAAAGTAATACTATCAATCTCCCTAACTTGTGTAGGGAGGGAGCAGGTCGAACAGGATGGGATATGGAGGGAAATACACAAGGAGCTGTGTGCATGTATGTTTTTACAACACATCAAACCTCATTATGATGTATAATTACAATGTATTAATAAAATAACTTTAAAATGGTGCTAATGTGTGATGATTTCCAACCTTCAAATAAGAATAACAGTTAAAAACCCCTTGTGAAAAATGTAAGGGTAGTGTTTTTGGTTGTCTTCATCAGCCTCAAATACCTAACAAGACCTTCCCCCTCATTGCAGAGTAGAACTGGGAGAGAATTTAACTCATTAGCATAACTCCCTGCTTTCCACTAAATGGAAAAGAATGTTTCCTCCAATTATAGTATTTTTTCTAAGAAAAAATCAGCTTCCTTCCTTGCCTTTCCTAATATAAAGGTAATATAATATAATAGAAAAATCAATCAAAACAGACAAATATAAAAAATAAAGTACTACCCAGAGAAAATAACAATAATAATTTATCAGCCATCTTTCTAGATACTGCACTATGCAAATATTTATGCATACAATTTTACATTAATGGCCATATATGTACTTTTAACTCAGTATGTGATAGATAATTTTCAATAAATGTAGATACACATCTTAATGATTATATATTCCATTGCATAGGTGTACTTATGATTTTTTAAAGAAGTCGCCTATGGAAGGACATTTATTTCTAGATGGGTGCAATAATAAATATTGTGTGTATGTGTCATAAATACATCTTTGTGTACTTGTTAGATATGTCTTCTTAGGGCAGATTATTTCTATGCCATCATTTCTGGGCAAAAGCATATTCAAACTTTTTTTTTCTTTTTTTTGCAGTACTGGGGAATGAACTCAGGGACATTCTACCTCTGAGCTATACCCCCAGCCCTATTTTTTTTATTCTTTATTTTGAAACAGGGTCTCACTAAGTTTCAGAGTGCCTCACTAAGTAGCTGAGGTTGGCCGTGAACCCGGATCCGGTCTCAGCCTCTCAAATGCTGGGATTACAAGTGTGCGCCATTACACCTGGCTCAAACTTTTTTTTTTTTTTTTGGCTCAAACTTTTTAATAATAAAAATCTCCCCCCAGAAAAGTTACAACCTTTTTTTTTTTTTTTTTTTTTTTCCTTGCGGTACTGGGGATTGAACCCAGGGGCATTCTATCTCCAAGCTATACCTCCAGTCCTAGTTTTTTTGTTTTTGTTTTTTTTTTTTGTTTTTGTTTTTGTTTTTTGCGGCACTGGAGATTGAACTCAGGCATTCTACCTCCAAGGTATACCTCCAGCCCTATTTTTTATTCTTTATTTTGAAGCAAGGTCTCACTAAGTTGTGGAGTGCCTCACTAGGTAGCTGAGGCTGGCCGTGAACCCAGATCCTCCGGTCTCAGCCTTCCAAATGCTGGGATTACAAGTGTGCACCACCACACCTGGCTCTAGTTTTTATTCTTTATTTTGAAGCAGGGTCTCACTAAGTTGTGGAGAGCCTCACTAAGTAGCTGAGGCTGGCCGTGAACCCGGATCCTCTGGTCTCAGCCTCCCAAGTACTGGGATTACAAGCGTGCGCCACCACGCTGGGCTGGTTACAACCATTTACTTTAACAGTGAGCCCATTTCTCTGTATCCTTGACCAACTGGGCATTGCAATCATTTCAAACTTTACTAATCTGCTAGACAAAAAGCAACAAGTAAATTTTGTCCAGTGACTTGCCAGTGAGTTCTAGTGCTGAGGATGGTATGTTGCCTTGTGCTACTTTCTGAATAGCTCTGTGTGTCCTTGGGTAAGCCTCTCTCCCATTCTATGCCTCAATTTCATTACATGCAAATGAAGGATTTGGACAATGTGTTCTTGAACCTCTTTTCTGGCTATAAGGGTGTAGGTGACGGGGAATGCACAATGCAGATCTGCAGCAGACGCTTGGTTGGCTAATGTAATAGCCTCTCCTGGCCCCTTCTACTTTGCCTCTACTCCAGAGAAGGCTGGAAAAGCTCAACATCCCCTTTGTCAGCCTCCTTTGGAGTTAAGGGTTGGCAATATTACCACATTCTGGGTAAGCCATGAATAGAAGTCTATTGGGTGGTTTCTAGAAAGCCTTTTGCTTTTCCAATGAAAGAAACAGGCACAAGAAAGATCAAGCTCACTGGAGCTGTCTCTTCTTCACCCCTGACTTCAGTAGACTGACAGCTGGACCCATAGGTCTGTGTGGTAGCTTTGTATGTGTTAACTAAGCCAAGCTGGAAACACTGGCTTTCTCCCCCCATGTAGCTCACTTGTCCTTCATGTTTATCTTGGCTCTCTTTTGAAGAACGCCCTACAGTGACCTGCCTTCCAAAGTCCTTCTTTGAGTTTATGGTTACATAAATGAAAACTATGAATTTTAGATTTTAAGACATGTATATTTGTCAGGGTTCTCCAGAGAAACTAAACCAACTGGATATGTATGTGTGTGTATGTGTATATACATATATATACATATATATATGTATATATATATGTGTGTGTGTATATATTTATATATGTACATACACATTTTGACTGTATATGTGTGTGTTTATACACATACATACACATATAGTCATGTGCCACATAATGTTTAGGTCAACAGTCAATTCTATATACAATGGTGGTTTTGTAAGATTATTGCCTACTGACATTGTAGTTATCTTAGTTCATGTAAAAATGTCTACACAACCATAAAACTGCCTTTCTCAGAATGTACTCCTGTCATTAAGTGACAGACTATATATATAAGTCTCCAGTAGTCTGAAGGGATCTCTCAGCTGAAGAGCCAATGGTGAAGATTCCGTTCTGGGCCTGAAGGCCTGAGAACCAAGAGTGCCAAGGTCAAACGAAGACCAGTGTCCTAGCTCAAGATGAAAATTCAACCTTCCTTCACCTTTTTACTTCTATTCAGACACCCAACAGATTGGTTGAGGCTCATCCACATTGAGGAGGGCCAACTGCTTCACTCAGCCAGCAACTCAAATGCTCAACTTTTCCAGAAGCACCCTCACTTTTCCAGAAGCACCCTCACAGACATAACCCAGAGACTGCTGAACCAGATATCTAGGCATCCCACAGCCTAGTCCAGTTGGCACATACAATTGGCCATCACATGGTGTTCCCCAAAGACAATGGCCTCACCAACAGGGACTAAAAGTTAGCAAAGCTTTATGGCTCAACTCTAGAATGGAGGGTGTTATTCTGTCTTCTGTTAAGAAATTATAGGCTCCTTGTGAACCAAAATTGTTTATGGTACTGATATTAAAATTAGAAGTGGGAAGAAGTAGCTTTTAAAGTGCAAGATAAATCAAGACTTGGATTTACAGCAACAGATCTGATGGTCCAGTTGAGGGGCTAGGAATGGCAAGCTAATTCACTCTTCTAGTCAAATGTCTGACTAGAAGGGTTAATTTTCTAGTCAGATATCCAACTAGAAGAGTTAACTTGAAGTTAGTCAGCAAATAAAGCTGAGCAACACAGTAGAGTAATAGGATACTAGCCCCCAAGACTTACAGAGCCCCACTCTGGTCCTCCTCTTTTTACATACCTCCCCACAGGGGAGGCACACCTTATCCAGACCCCAGGTCACCTCCGTTGTAGACCACCATCTGTACCTGAGGTCATGGAATTCCTTGTTTAAATGTTGACCCAGAGATCATATCCAGGGCTTCATGCAGACATTGTCCCCAGGTCTACCTATCTAACTGCATGCTTTGGATGCATATCCACAAGTCTTAGGAGTGGGTGTTTGGGGAAGGGATATATACAAAGTCTGGCCATGAGGGACTAGGTTGTCCACACACCTATGTGTAAGTCATCTCATAGCACAGGACTAACGAGGAGATGGAGATTACAAACAGAAGGAAGAAAGGATATGGGGTTAGGACCTCTAATTATACTCTTGCTTTGGTACCTATTATAGTCAGGGGCAGGCCTGCAACCAGGTTCCTATCCAAAGGAAAACTAGAGACTAATGGATAGGAAAGATTCAACAATAGGTTTTCCTTATAAGAGAGTTTATGAAAGCAGAAAAGGCATTAAAAACATTTGGAAAACAAGCACAGTGAAAATTCTATCACTCAAAAATCCTTTATTAAAGCCAAGTCCAATGGCCCATACCTGTGATCCCAGTACTTGGGAAGCTAAGACAGGAGGAGTGCAGGTTCAAGGCCACCTCAGCAACTTAGCAAGACCCTCAGAAACCTAGTGAGACCTTATTTCAAAATTTAAAAAAAAAAAAAATTTAAGGGCTGGAGTTGAAGCTCAGAAGTAGAATCCCCTGGATCAATCCCCAGTACTGTGTGTGTGTGTGTGTGGTGGTGGTGGGGTCCTTGGTTTAATGGTCAAACTGCAGTGCAGAATTATGCTGTAATGCAGATTCATAGTGTTTTCCCATTGAGAAACACATTTGGTGCATATAAAGTTTCACCATGACTTGGGGTGAGATGAAATAAGGTTGAGATGAGAGAGTAGTCACTGTGGGGTGGCAAAAGTGGGTAATAAGATGTTACTGACTTACAGTTTACAGCCTGAAAGGAAACTGTAGGGGCTAAGATTTCCTTCCTTTGGGATCCATGCCCTGCAAACTTCAGAGATTGAGGTAGTAGTGATGTACGATAGAAGAAATAAGTAGGCAGGAAGGAAACAAATGGGAAGGAAAAGTAAAATTATCACTTTAATATAAACACCTGAAACTAAAGCGCTTCAGCTCCACCCTTAGGAGATTCCCTACCCTAATCTCCTAAAGCCCTGCCCCCCACCTAAGAGCCAGGACAAAGGACACCAGAAATTTACAGCCAAGGGCAGACCCATCTTAAAACCTGAGAAAGAGGAAGGACTCAATTTGGACCACCTACCCAATTTGGACCGCCTACCTATCCTTCCACCTATACCTGAAGAAGGAAGAGGTCCAGACTTCTTTTGTGCCCACCCCTCTTAAAAGCCTATAAAAGATGGAGTTTTGCCACGCCTCCCTCTCTTGCCCGCGTGTTCGCATCTGGCCAGGAAGATCTCCGCTCACCTGTTTTTTTTCCCTTTCCCTCTTTTCCTAAATAAATTCCTACTTTTTGTTCCTAAATGGCACGTGTTAAAATTCTTTTTATCACGGATGCCAAGGACCCACGAGTGGGACCGGGTTATCCCACAACAGTAGCAATAATACGTGAAGATAGACCTGGAGGCTTTTCAGGTGATCCAGCAAATTATGCTCACCCTGTCTTACTGGGAATCCGCTGTGCACTCCAGTCCCCAGGCCAGACTCAGGGAGAGCAAGCAGCTGTAGCAAGGTGTGCTCTGCAGCAAGCAGGCCTTCCTCACCCCCAACAGGAAGGCTCTTTTTCTTTCGAGTTCGGGAGTACATTCTTCTGGCTCTCAGGGCTTCTCCCTTCCCCCAAGTAATATAATTAGCATTGTCTCTCAAACTGGATTTTTGTTTTATTGTGTTTAAAATATCAGCTCGTTCTCATGAGTCTGTTATCATGACAATAGGTGTTGGCAACCTTTTTTGGTCAGCTGCATTCTGAAACTGACCAGTTAACCAACCCACTACCAGGAAGGGCTCTTTCCAATGGGCCGTGCATGGTTAGCTCCCAACAGGAAAAGAAAAGATTATTGGGTAAACAGCAGATTAACGGTGTCTTAGAAGACTGGGCTGGAATAGAGAACAATGAAGCGCAGTGGTTTTCAAGCTCTGGCCACAAACAATTCTCTACAATTACAAGGAACATTCCTTTTTTTTTTAAGGTTGCTTAAACAAGTGGTTATTCGTTATGGTGTTGACATAGGAACAGCGAAATGCTGGTAACTGAGACCCAGCAGCAGTGCAACAGGCCGCTCTGTGTGTGCGTGGTTTGGTTCCTGGGATGGACAGACTTGCTTTGAACTTCCTCCAAATTTTTGTCCCGCCCTCTTAGCGTAGCTTCCTTGGAGTTAAAAAAAAAAAAAAAGAAAGTATATTTGTCGTACTTCAAGCGTCTTTGGTGTCTAATTCCCCGGTTCATTTCACCGAACCGGGTCCTCCTAACTTCTCAGTGTTTGCTGAGTCGCTTTCCAGCTGCCTTCGGTGCCTTCTGCGGCTCACACTCCGAAAGTGCCCCGCACCCTCTCCCAGCCCTCTGCGGGGACTAAACGCGTCCCAACCCGGGTCAGACGGCCCAGTGGCGTGGACTCCGGACACCACGCGAGCGACGCCGCTCCGCCCGCGGGCAGCTCCGGGACCTGCGCGCCCCTGCCCAGCGCGGCGCCTGGAGGGACCCTCTTCCCCGCGCTTCCCGGCCGGCGCGCCCGGAGGAGCCGCGGAGCGGGGCAGGAGGACGCGCCCGGCGCTCACTCAGCCCGCCGGGCCTGGACACGCCCCCGGGCGGTGCGGGGCGGGGGCGGCCGCTGCTCTCCGCTGGGGCTCCCGGCCGGCAGGCGCGGGCGAGGCGCAGGAGCCTCGAGGGCGGACGGATGCTGCGGCGGAGCGGCCACTGGACGCGCGGCGGGAGACCCGGGGCGAGGCTGCCCGGGGCGCGTGCTGGGGGCCGGAAGGGGGCTCTGGCTGTCAGTCCCTCCCCTTTTCCCTCTGGGTCTTGCACTCGGGCTCTCAGACCCTCCTCCCAGGTACCGGCCCCGAGAGGAGGGCGCATCTCTGCTCCACAGACCCCGCCATGGGCAATGCCTCCAATGGCTCGGGCTCCGAGGACTGCGAGACTCGACAGTGGCTGCCCTCGGGCGAGAGCCCAGCCATCAGCTCGGTGATGTTCTCGGCCGGGGTGCTGGGCAACCTCATCGCGCTAGCGCTGCTGGCCCGCCGCTGGCGGGGGGACCCCGGACGCAGCGCGGGCGGCAGGAACTCCATCTCCTTGTTCCACGTGCTGGTGACCGAGCTGGTGTTCACCGACCTGCTCGGGACCTGCCTCATCAGCCCGGTGGTGCTGGCTTCGTACGCGCGGAACCAGACCTTGGTGGCCCTCGCTCCCGAGAGCCGTGCTTGCACCTACTTCGCCTTCGCCATGACCTTCTTCAGCCTGGCCACGATGCTCATGCTCTTCGCCATGGCCCTGGAGCGCTACCTAGCCCTCGGGCATCCCTACTTCTACCAGCGCCACTTCTCGCGCCGCCGAGGCCTAGCGGTGCTTCCCGTCATCTACGCTGTGTCCCTGCTCTTCTGCTCCCTGCCGCTGCTGGACTACGGGCAGTATGTCCAGTACTGTCCCGGGACGTGGTGCTTCATCCGGCATGAGCGGACCGCTTACCTGCGGCTTTACGCCTCGGTGCTGCTGCTGCTTATAGTGGCCGTGCTCGCCTGCAACTTCAGTGTCATCCTCAACCTCATCCGCATGCACCGCCGAGGCCGGAGAAGCCGCTGCGGACCTTCCTCGGGCAGCGGCCGGGGCGGCCCTGGGCCCCGCAGGAGAGGGGAGAGGATGTCCATGGCGGAGGAGGCCGACCACCTCATCCTCCTGGCTATTATGACCATCACCTTTGCCGTCTGCTCCTTGCCTTTCACAGTAAGTCACTCACTTGTTTCCGCAGCCCAGCTTTGCACAACTTTCTTTTATACCCCACTGGAACGCTCACCCTTTCTTCCACCCTACAAACCTTTTGCAACTTGGAAAAAAAATGTCCTAATTTGTGGAGATCTATGGCCTTTCCTTCTTGCTTCTCAACTTTACCCCAATTCCTTCCAACCACCCCCCCCCCCCCGCCCCCTCCGCCACATGTTGACATATAAGCATCCTTAAGCTAGCGTTTCTCCTGCGCTAAGACAGTATCCTGGTCCTCCTGCTAAGCCAGCCCAGCCCCTATTCTAGAGTTGCGAGCCCCTCTACAATGTCCCTTCCCCGCCGTTGGCTAGGTTGGCTGGTAACTGAAGAAGAGACAGCCCCTTCCACTTTAGGATGGTGGTGGTTGTTATATTCTGATGACCTGGAGCTGCAGTTTGCCACCCTGTAACTCCTACCCATAAGTGCTACTTGGCCACGCTTTTGTCCTCTGTTTCTCCCTGGTCAAGGTAGTTCCCAACCCAAAGCATTCCAGCTGCCACTGAAAAATAGAACCAGGTGACGAGGGTCCCTGTTGCGGAAGTTCAGAACTTTCAGTTTTTGTCCTAAACGTTCAACAAACAGCTGGCATACAGGTTTCCTACTTTATGTACTCAAGTGTAACTCTTTGTGGTCATGAAAATTCATGACTCCTCCCTAACCATTAGGAGAGGAAAAGAGTGTTGCTAGAGGAACTCCTTACTACACTTTTGTATCCCTCCAGAGGAGGCACTTTAGAACCTGTTACAAAATATCCTCTTGGTCTCACTGTCAGGGACATTACACAGATGCTCTTCATTTTACAGTCATGCACTTTATGAGCACAAAGTTACATGTGGGGACACTTGGCCCATCTTGGGGAAGGGAGAGTGGGGCTGCCTGGGGCCCCTAAGGCAGGAGCTCAGATCCTGGCATGGGTGCTGTCCTGGTTAGGTGCAACCCCAGCAGTGAGTTCTAAGATGCTGTGAGTTGAAGCCTCCTGAAGTCTAATGTGGTAGTGGAGTCTGAAGTGTCTAAGCATGTTCTGACCTCTGTCAGAGAACTAAAAACTAGGAGTTTGGAAAAGAAGGACATGAACAGTGCCTGACATTAGTAGATCTCTCTTGTAGAAGCTACAGAAGCAACTTTATCCTACTTCCTGCCTCTATCATTACTTCCGATTACCTTCATCCGCTCATCCTGACGAGTAGGAAAGGGCACGGTCCTAATAGCCCCTAGATGATCCCACCCCCCCTCCCAATGGACTCCCTTTCTCACCTTTGTTCTCCTCATCCTGGTCCTCACTGTCCTCAACACTTCTCCCTGATCTGAATCAGTAAGTTACACCTGGAGGGAAAGAGAAGGAGTTTGTCAGAGGCGGCTTCTTCAATAATGTAATAGCATTTCATGGGAGGTAGCAGCTCCCAAGCCACCCTGAGCAGGAGAATTTGTGCAACAGAAATGTTGGAATATAAAAACCAACATGGCCTCTATACTTTTGGATACCGGTAGACCCGTTTAGTCATGTTAGGGGCTAAGTCAGCTTTTGGGGATTGGGATTAGAATGCAGAACATTATCTGTGAAAGAAAGCATTTCAGGTCCCACTAAACAATAGAATTCAACTTGGGAGACATAAGCCATTCCTGAATGGGGGCCTGCATGTCTGAGGCGGGTAGGAATAGGGATATCAGTTCTTGGAGTTTTATCTGTCATTTGTGAATAGATGTATAAAAATATCCTCCACCTCCAGCTACTTAAATAGCCTGGGAATGGGCTCAGGGGTGACCACATACTTTAAAAAGGATTGTTTCTTCCCTTCCTAAGCCAAGCAGAGGAAGCAAGCAGGAAGGAAAAGGTCTCCATTTGACCTTGACTGCCCCACTGAAGAAATTGTATTTTTCAAATTAAGGGCAGTGATTTTCAACAGGTTCTTCTGTTTTCATGAACATTCTGCATTTTATCACGAGGATGCCACCACTGCTATACATTGATTTTTAGATATGTGATAATATTTTATACATAATAAATATATTATGTATAATATTTTAAATATGTGGCATTTCTCCTTCCTCATTTAATATTAGGCAAGAGACATTTCCAGCTTTTCCAAAAGAAGGAAAGCCCAGAGTCTGGTTAGAAGGGAAGGGGGAGTAGGAGATTTGCTTCAAAGCTGTGTTTTTATTTGATTGCCTGTTAATGGAGGGGGGGGGGCAGATGAAGATTATGAGGGGACTTCAGTTCCACCAAGCCACTCCTTAGAATTGACGCTCTCAGCAAAATATTTTCTAGGCTTCCTTCGGCATATATTCATGGCAAAGATTCTCAAAGAGGAGGAGAAAAAATCCCAATATGAACACAATCAGAAAGCTAGCCAAGCTGACTTCTTGCCTTGGGACTACCATGGTATCATAGCCAGAATAATAGATAAATCCACAGAAATTTGAAGTCTCCAGTCATCTCTTAATAAGAACATCTATATTGGCCATTGACTGATTTTATTTTGTCAGTAGGTTATTGGTAATAACTTAGTATCTCTCTGAAGTACTGCACTATTCTGTTTTAAGTTCTTTCTTTAGGGCTGATTGGACAAGTCAAAATTCATGATTACTGCTTGGATTGCACATTCTGCCATTTCAGAATGTTTGGTGTACACCCCAGGGTGTGTGTCTTTCCCCACCCCCAGGTCCTTTTATTCTACTTGGCCCACACTAAAATTGTGGTCAGAAATGGCCTACACCAATCTCCCACCCAAGGTAGGAATTACTTGCATATTATCTTAACTGGAGGCACTATACGATGAAGAAAAGGCTTATGATTACCTCAGAAATTCTATTTCTCCAACAGAGTGCACACAGTCCAATGGAAATACAACTTGAGCCACACAGGGAGTTTTAGATTCTTCTAGAAGCCACAGAACAAAAAGTCAAAAGAAATAGATGGAATTAATTTAATTACATATTTTATTTAACCAACATATCCAGAATATTATCAATTCATCAATGGAGAGATACTTATCAAAATATTCCAACTAATTTTCTTCCTTGTATCCCAGAAAATAGTAGCCATCCTGCCCATTCCTTCCTCAGGATAACAGGAACTGCTTTCTTTGTCCCTCCCCCCCAAAGTGGACCAGACCACTGGCCAGCAAGGAGAGCTCACAGCTGTATCAATGGCACATCATTCTATTCCACAGCAGGCTAGCAGGGGAGGGTGAGGGAGGATTTAGGAAACCTAGAACTACAAATGTTAGCCATTGGCTCAGGGATGGGAAGAGATGAGTTAACTGTTTCCACCAAGGATGCCTGTATAGGCCTCCAACTTTTGAAAAGCACAACTCTAGAATGTAAAACAAACAAAAAAACACCCAGCACCCTAAAATGACTTCAGGTTCAACCTCCTGTGTTGTTATTATCAACACCAAAAAGACTAACATTTTTGAGCACAAAATCTTACATTAACCCATTATCTTCACAACTTATAAAGGATATTATTATTGTTGTTGTTGTTGTTATTATTTTGTGGTACTGGGGATTGTACCCAGGGACATTCTACTTCTGAGCTACACCCCCAACCCAATTTTATTTCTTATTTTGAAATAGGGTTTCACTACGTTGCGGAAGGCCTTGCTCAGTTTCTGAGGCTAGCTGCAAACTTGTGATCCTCCTGTCTCAGCCTCCTAAGTACTGGGACTACAAGTGTGCACTACCACACCTGGCTAAAAGAGAGGATATTATGATTCCCATTGTATAGATGAGGCAAATAACTCCCCTAGGTCCCACAGCTAGTGAAAGCCAGGCAGTTGAGGTACCAAGGCCATGTACTTAACTATAATACTATCAAAGAGAACGTACTCATCTCAGGAGTGACACAAGGGATTGTAGATATTTTCTCTCTTAATTCCAACTAGTTAACTTTAAAAATAAAACAGCAAAGATCTTTTTCTCCATGTCAGCTCAATGGGACTAGGCTGAGTACAAGTCTGTGGTTTCCTATTTCCTCCCCTCCTCCTCCTGCACACTTAGTAAATAAAAGGCTGAGAGTGAGATTTTAGAAGAATGTAAATGATGGCCTAAATTAAGAAATAATCAGATTACCCCTCACACATAAAATCTTCCATCAGTACACATAAAACATTTCTTTAGTGATTTAAAAAAAAAAGAAAGCATATGGTTTTTGGGAAATGACATTATTTTGGCTATCCAATATGGAATCATGCATGAGACCAACAACATATTCCAAACTGTTTATTCACTAAAGGGGTATTGTATAAATTAATAAATTCCTCCTTATGTTTATCAGCTGTTGTCATCATTTCACAGTGATAAATAGAAACTTTTTTTTCTTCCTGAAATGGAACACAGGAACCATATGAGAATACTATTCTTGTCTCAAATGCTGTTTGGGTCTTAATTTCCAACCCATATCTAGCCACTTTCTCACCACTTTGCCAACTGTGGATAGCTGCGGATCATTTTAAACTGTTTTCCACATGCCATTAGGATAAAGTGCTTATGTATTTTGTTCAGTTCTAAAACTTCAAGATCAAACCGTTGACTCATTCTAAAAATGTCTTCATCTTTGCAAATTCTTTAGGGTTATAATTTCTAGGTAAATCTGATTAGTGGAAATGTGATCTTTGCAGTACAGAACAAATTTAAGTAAATAATACTGGAGTTTCCTATTCATTCTTGGTATTCTTTATGTGACATGTAACAGGAACAAGGGGTAAAAAAGCTAATGTGAAGTTGGCCAAGTACATACATGCAAAATATAATAGTTCAAGTAGGGATGAAACAAATTTCTGTGCATAATACCAGCAAACTTTGCCTGGTGATATTCTACCCTAAGTGAATGTCCATGAACAACTAGAAGGCCTTTTGTCACTCAAGCATCATTAATGATGTGTTTGGGATTATTGAGATAGTTTTAATACATATTACCTTTCAAGAGAATGCTTCTCTATATAAGTGTTTTCAATTGACACCTTATCTTTTGCCATTTGATACTATGCAATGGTGATTATAAAGACACGATTACGCTGGTTTTTAAAAATTTATTCAGCAAGAACCACAGTCCTTTTCCCAAAAGAGAATTTGTATATACATTCATGGTCTAATGGATCCTTATTCCTGTTTCAGATTGTTTAGGCCAGTTCCTTGGCTTAAAGAAAACAACTTTTCAAGATGGTGTTTTTCTTCTTTGGCAGGTCAGGAGTCCATCACAATATTACGTTTAAAAAAAACAATAGAAATGTTGAGACACATGTTGAGACAAATGTTTCAGGAATGCAGTTAACAAATCTCTTTCTAGCTAGAGGCTTAAGATCTAGTTAATCTGCAACTTGGTCTGCTCACCCAGCTTCTCCTGCCCTCTGTTTTGAAGTTTCTGACCACCACTCCCCATCCTGATCTTGAGCTCAGGTCTGTTGTGGCTCAGTTTATATCAACAAGGTGTACCAAGCTCAATTTTTCTGATAGTATTTTGCTGCCTAAAATTGCCTCTAACCAAAAATAGACTTAAGTATCCTGAAATTGGGACATATATTGTGACTGTGACGGGAGGGACCGGGGAGGGAAAGTACATTTCAGGAAGGCTGAAACTTCCTCTAGACTAGGTTCCTGACTCTTGCTCCATGGCCAGCACATGGATCTCTCTAAAATCATTTGCAAAATGTTGTGTTTACATGAATCCTGGGTAGATGGCTCATTGCGCCCATCATTTTCTCAAGGTTAAGAGCCGCCATCCTGAAGTATATAGGTCCAGAGCGCTAAACCTTAGCATTAGCTTCTCTTCTCAATTCTGAGAACACAAGGCAAAGAACACACTCATCTAGAAGCCCTATCCACGCTCAGGGGTTTCTTTAAAAGTCTTTTATACCTGAAAAATAATCTACTCCCCCCAAAAGTTGTTTGTTTTAAGAATTAATTGTAAATGGGACATGGTGGCACATGCCTGTAATTCCAGTACTTGGGAGGCTGAAATAGGAGGATTGTAGGTTTGAGGACAGTCTCAGCAATGTAGCAAGACTCCCAGCAACCCAGCAAGACCCTGTTTCCAAACAGAACAGAACATGGGGTGTAGCTCAGAGGTAGAATGTCTCTGGATTCAATCCCGAGTACCACAAAAAAAAAAAAAAAAAAAAGAATTATGCAAAGTCTATAGCCTGGACACCCTAATGTTATTCAGAAGGTAGATAAACAAAACGAGTGATGCCTGTAATTTAGCTGTGGATAAGAAGCCTCAGAGAAAGCCAAACAGCTACTTAGAGAGAGGCACAGTTTTTCACTCTATAAACAAGAATAGTGATATCCATAAGCCTTCCTGACAACTCTGGAGAGAGGTCTCCTACAAACCCAATTCAGAAAGTCACTTGTGAATTTCATGTGAAACTTTACATCAAAGGCTTTTTGTAGAGAGGGCAGCAGTGTGTGAGGGCTAAAAGTGAAGTTTGTTGTCCTACTGCTTCAGTTTCACCCCCTTCTTACCAAGGGTGTGATTTTAAGCAGAGTAATGAATCTTCTAAGCCTTGGTTTCCTCCTCTCTAAAATGGGAATAGTAAAGATGGGTGTGGTGGCACAAGACTGTATTCCTAGCTGCTCAGGAGGCTGAGGCTGGACATTCACAAATTCAAGGCCAGCCTGGGCAATTTAGGGAATCTCTATCTCAAAATAAAAATTTAAAAAGAGACTGGCAATGCAGTTCAGTGAAAGAATGTTTGCCTAGCATGTGCAAGACCCTGGGTTCAATCCCCAATACCAAAAAAAAAAAACTGTTTAAAATTAAACAAAAATTTTAAAGCAAAATGGGTGTGGTTGGGTATGGTGGCACATTCCTATAATCCCAGTACTTGGGAGGCTATAACCGGAAGATTGCAGGTTCAAGGCCAGCCTTGGCAACTAAGCAAGACCCTGTTTCAAAATAAAAAATAGAAAGGGGTTGGGGATATAGCTCAGTGGTAGAAGGCCCAGGTTCAATCTCCAGTACAAAATAAGTAAATAAAATGGAAATAATACTTTGTAGAATTGTATAAAGATTGCATAGAATATGACATAAATTTCTTAGCCTCATGCCAAGTACACAGTAGGTATTTAATAAATGTCAGTTGCTTTCTCCATAGGATTCAATTTTCGGAAGAAAATCAGATTGTATATTAATCAAGAATTGAATTCTGGAAGCCCAGTCATTTGTTTGACCATGCCTAAGAGAGTCTTTTGTTTTTAAGTGTGATAAATGAATAATTTGGAACTATTTCAAGTTTTAGGTAAAGTTTTAAAACTGTGGTTCTAAGCCGGGCGTGGTGGTGCACGCTTGTAATCCCAGCATTCGGGAGGCTGAGACCGTAGGATCCGGGTTCGCAGCCAGCCTCAGCTACCTAATGAGGCACTCTGCAACTTAGTGAGACTCGGTTTCAAAATAAAGAATAAAAAATAGTGCTGGGGGTGTAGCTCGGAGGTAGAATGCCCCTGAGTTCAATCCCCAGTACCGCAAAAAAAAAAAAAAAAAACTGTGGTTCTCAAACTTAGCTGAACATTAGAAACACCTGGGGGGCTGTAAGAAACCCCATTACCTGCCATGTGGGATGGCTTACACCTATAAACCAAGCTATGTAAGAGGCTGAGGCGGGATTGCAAGTTAGAGGCCAGCCTCAGCAATTTAGCAAGACTCTGTCTCAAAATAAAAATTAAAAGGAACTAAGGATATATCACAGTGTTAGAGAACTCCTGAGATCAATCTCCAATAATACACACACACACACACACACACACACTCCGAGTCTCTGAGGAAAAGAGCAAGCAAGGCGTCAGAATGTTATAAAACTCCCCAGATGATTTCGGTGGCCAGCCAAATAAAGTCCTCATTTGCTCTGAAGTTCTGAACCTATTTTGTAGCTACATTACAGATCAGAAAATAGTTTACACAAACAGCCCTTGGTAGCATCAAGATGAAGTTTTCCACAGGAGGCTGCTTCAAGACAACCCTAAAATAGCACTGATTCTCATCTGTGCCCCATTATAAGTGTCACCAGCTCTATATTCGTTCAAAAGCCCTGGGTAGAGGGCCTACCCTAAGGAATGAAAACTCATTTGACTCATGAGATTAGCATTTGGTATTTTTTTCACCAAAAATATATTAGTAGTATATGCAAAAGAGGGGGGCGAATAAATTCCACCAGCCTCCGTATCTGAATTCCAGAATATCACCTGCCACATCGTTCATTCATTGCCTTAGATCCCATGAATCAGACAGCCTCTCAATAAAAACTCAGGATCAGTTAGAGGGAGAGGAGGACGAGCAGCTATTGTTTAGTGGGTTCAGAGTTTCAGTTTAGAGACAGATGGTGGTGATGGTTGCTCTCCGACATTTTTTGTTTTTGTTTTGTTTACATTGGGGTCAGTCAGATGTGTTTACAAGAGGAAGCACAGGAGAGGCTCAGGGAGGCAAGGCCCAGCACACCATGGACGGCCACATGCTTTGGTCAGGAGATGGAAGGAGAGCGGGAGGGGAGAGTCTGGGCCTGGCCTTTGTCGGAGTTTCAGCAGGAAAGCAAAGCAGAGTGGAGAGTTTAGGATTGGCTAGTTGGAATAACTTCATCAGTCTCTAAGCCATAGGAGCAGACTCTAGTTGCAGGGTCCCTGGCCCTGGGATGATTAAAATGAAAGAATATTGCCTTTTGGGCATCTGGAGATGAAAGAGGACACGCGTCTCTGGATTAGTCAGCACTGTTGTGTACCAAAGACGTGCTCCCAGCTGAGCCCTTGCTGTCTCTAAGAACTAGCCAGCCGGAGGAGGAGCATCCTCTCCCCAGCCAGAGAGTTTTTGGATGGAAATACACCAAGCAATGTGTACATGTATATGATGTATTCAATGTGTACACTTTGAATCTCACTATGATGTAAAATTACAACGCACCAATAAGAGTATAAAAGACATTGTAATATACAGAACATTAAAAATAAAAACAATACATTTACACAATAATGTGGATGTACTTAATGCCACTGAATTGTACACTTGAAAATAGCTAAAACAACACATTTTGTGTTGTATATGTTTTGCCGCTTCAATTGGTGTTTTACCAATAAAAAAAAACCCACCAGTATGCACAAGATCAAACGTGGTAAACTATAGGTAAAAGATCAGAACAAGACTAGCATGGAGGTACACACCAGTAATCCTAGTACTTGGGAGGCTGAGACAAGATTGTAGGTTCAGGACCAGACTCGGCAACTTAGTGAGACCCTGTTTTAAAATAAAACAATTAAAAAACTAAGCTGGGGTGCAACTCAGGGGTAGAATGCCCCTGGGCTTAATGCCCAGTACAAAAAAAAAAAAAAAAAGTCAGGACCAAAGGGGAAAAAATGAGGAGGTAAAAGACAAAGCTTATATGAAGAAATTCAAGGTTCACTGAAGTACATCTCTTTTCCAAGTGTAAAAGAAGGAATTGTCCTCCACAAAATATTGTCCACCTTCTGAAATGCATATTTTAAGCAATTCTAAAATGTACCCAGCATAGTGGACGAAGAGGAAAGAAAACAGTACAAAATTGCTTCATCCTCTCAAACCAGTTCTCACTTCTCATTACCCTGTCATGCTCTAAAGAGATCAGGAACTGTGGCGTACATTGTTCTCCTCTGAAATCCTGACTCATCTTCATGGGTGAAACTGAGTGCTGAGCCCTGTCTACACTGCTTGCCTTGGCCAACTCAGAGTTCTCATGTTCTCCGGCTCAACTACATCATAAACTCAGCTAGGGATTTTTTTTCCCCTACAACAGAGTGCTCAGTTATCTATGCACATACCCATGTGTGTATGTGTAGCAATTAGTATATTGTAATCCATCACACTAATTTGCATCATTGTCTTGAATTTCTCACCTCCCAAATCACCTCTTTAATACATCACACTCTGTATTTCACATAGAAAGTAGCACAACTGACAAGAAAACTATCATTCCATTGTGTTTCCCTACCTAACTTTCCTCCTCCCTGTGATCTGGGAGACCCACCATCAATTCTTTTTCCTTACTCATCTGCCAAATCTTTTCTCCATTCCCTATGCCAAAATTCTCTGGCATAAACACCTCTGGCTGCCAAACCTTTTGCTATTGTCCTTACATAAGCAACCCAGAGATGACTACTCTTCTCTCTGCCTGCAATTTGCTTTGAATATCCAGTTTCCAGATGCCTGCAGAACAAGCACCAGGGGGAAAGGAAATGAGCTATTTCTTCTTTTGGAGAAGGCATTCGGGGAAAGAAGGGACGGCTTCCTAAGTCACAGGCTGGCACTGGTCAGAGAGTCCCTGCAGCATTATAAGGAACTGGTGTTGCATGACTAGGTGTGTACCACATCTGTTTTCTCTCTTTCTGCCAGCTCTGTTTCTCTATCAAGCATGGACTGTTCCATTCCTTTCAATCTGACCAAAAGGTTGTGTGGCCCCTTCCTTAGTATCTAGGGAATCAGATGAGAGTAGGGATACCACTTTGAAAACCACTGATCTGTGCATAAAGACACATCTCTTCCTGGTGCTTACGACATTATTCTGAAGGCCTTTCCTCCATGTAGCACAGTGGATGTAGCACAGTGAGCGCTGCACCAGCAGCAAGGGAGCTGGAATTTGTGTCTTGACTAGGGCACTAAACAACCTTGAGTACCTAGACAAGTCACCTAACTTTTCTGCACCTCGATGTTTGCCTTGGTAAAATGGAAATTGTGTATTATGTGAGCAATGTAGCTAACACATGTTGCTTCCTATCATCCTCCTAGCCATACTGCAAAGTAGATATTGTTGTTATTGTCCCTTTTAGAGAAGAGAAAATTGAGGCATAGAGATTCATTTTCTTGTCTAGGGCACCAATGCTATGTACGGAGCTGTGATTCAAACCCAGGCAGCCCAATGGCCAAACCCAGAGTAAACAATGGTGCTCTGCTGGCCCACTCTCCCTGAACTATATTCATTAAATCAGATCAAGTATTCGGAAGGAAGTGTAGCATGTTACCATTAACATTACTGAAGTTCATTTCCTCATCTATTAAAAGGAAACAATAAGTTTCAAAGCCGGGTGTGGTGGTACTTGGGAGGCTGAAACAGGAGGATAGCAGATTCGCAGCTAGCCTCAGCTATTTAGTGAGGCCCTCCACAACTTAGTGAGACTCTGAATAAAAGATACGGTGGGGGGTGTAGCTCAGAGATAGAATGCCCTTGGATTCAAACCTCAATTCTGTTAAAAAAAAAAAAAAAGAAAAGAAACAAGTTTCAGAGTTTATGTAAGGATTAGGAATAAAGCAGGTTTAGTATCTAGTACAACTCATATTCATGACACATTATTAGGCTGTTGATAAGTGAGAAGTGCTAATGTTATCATTATTACTATTGATATTATTAAAAATTATATTTTAAGTGCCAAGAAAAGTTTATTTTTTCCCCTCCATTCCCAATGATAAGACCAGAAGGTTGCCCAGGATGTCAGTGTTAATGATAATCCACAGAAATCATGATTTCATTGAGTTCAAAGGGAAAAACATTCACTCTGTTACAATGTACATGTGGAAAGAGGATGAGATCTTGCTGCTGGCCTCCTTCACCTTCACTGTGACTTACCAAACACAGTTACATCAAAAGAAATAGCATAGAGTCGGGTGTGGTGGTGCACGCATGTAATCTCTGTACTTGGGAGGCTGAAACAGGAGGATTTCAGGTTCGAGGCCAGCCTCAGCAACTTAATGAGGCCCTCTGCAACTTAGTGAAGCCCTGTTTCAAAATAAAAAGTAAAATAAAGCTGGGGTGTAGCTCAGAGGTAGAATGTCCCTGGGTTCAATGGAAGGGAGGGAGGGAGGGATTAATTAATTAATTAGCATAAGATATTAGTCTGCCTAGTGCTACAATGTAAAACTAACATCATTTCCCTGCCCCCACCTCACTTCTTACAGATTTTTGCATATATGAATGAAACCTTTTCCCGAAAGAAAAAGTGGGACCTGCGAGCTCTCAGATTTTTATCAATTAACTCCATAATTGACCCCTGGGTCTTCGTCATCCTCAGGCCTCCAGTGCTGAGACTGATGCGTTCAGTCCTCTGCTGTCGGATTTCATCAAGAACCCAAGATGCAGCGCCACAGACTTCCTGCTCCACGCCGTCCAGTGCCAGTAAACAGACTGACCTTTGTGGACAGTCGTGAGGATGCGCTTTGTCACTCTGCATCTGGAAGATCCTTTTGAGATGACTCCTTGGAGAAATGTAAAAAATGAATATATAAACAAAATGAAACTACCCTAATAAAACAGAGTAAACAAACATTTAAGCAGCGGTTTGGACTACGGACCTGCTGATAGGGGACTTCGTAGAAGGTGTCAGAGGATCTATAAAACCCACCCCCGTGAGCCTGTTGCAGGGCCTTTGGAGGAACAGTACTTAAGATCTGGCTGCCTTTTGATTTAAGCTTTCCTGTTGAATGACAAAGCATGTGGTTTTGTAATTGTTTAAAACCCTAAATAGTTAGTCTTTTCTATTTTAATCTTCTAGGCTACTACTGTTAGAAACGTACAGCATACAGTTAGACCAAAAAAAACTTCACAGGTATTGTCTAGGACATCAATATGTGAAAGCAACCAAGACAGACAAACTGCTGTCTTGGGACTTTTTAAGGGAACTTTTATCTGGACAATGAAGTCGCAAGTCATTGGCGCCTTTGACTGTCACGTGTGTGGATGTGGGAATCCTCTTCGTTCTCTAATTTTACTCTTAACAAGGTGGACTCGGTGGATGAATGTCAGTTTGGTTCTCCAAACTGAAGCAACGTGTCCAATTGTCACATTATTTATTTCACAATATCTATTGTGCTAATATTAATCAAGAAGACTTTAGGAATTTTCTTCTCAACAAGAAATAATTAAAAAGGCTGGTAAGATGGTTAATTTCAATTAATATTCTTTATTCTGTTTCCAGAGGAGGACATATATGGCTATGGCTGAAGCCAAGTATTAGAATTAAAAACCTAAAAATCTAGTTCATTCTTCAGATATACTAGAACTCTTTTGATGTTGGTATTAGGACTATGACTAACATATACTTTATAAAATGACTGTGTTTCGGCAAAATTCATCTGTCTATTTTTATTTAAGGAACATGGGTTGACTCAGACTATGTAAGAAATCATGGAACACTGAGTCATATCTTAATATACTTCTAAATGTTTGGCATGGTGTAAACTCATCATCAAAATATTTCAGTAAATTTGCACAGTTTAATCACAGTTACTGTGTAAACTCATCTGAAAGGGTACAAAAATAAACTAAAACAAAAAAATCTGAAAATGGAATAGTATCTGATGAATTTCCACAAATAACTTTTTAATATTAATGTAAACATGGTATCTTTTTTTTTTTTCCAGGACTGGAGATTGAACTCAGGGGCATTCTACCTCTGAGCTATATCCCTGGCCCTATTTTTTATTCTTTACTTTGAAACAGGGTCTCACTAAGTTGCAGAGGGCCTCATTAAGTAGCTGAAGCTGGCCAGGAACCTGCGATCCTCCTGTCTCAGCCTCCCAAGTACTGGGATTACAAGCGTGTGCCACTACACCTGGCTCCAACATGGTATCTTTTTTTTTTTTTTTT
>PVLC010017210.1:0-34147 GCA_004027655.1 Graphiurus murinus
GTACTGGGGATTGAACTCAGGGGCATTCTACCTCCGAGCTATATCCCCAGTCCTATTTTTTATTCTTTATTTTGAAACCGAGTCTCACTAAGTTGCGGAGTGCCTCACTAAGTAGCTGAGACTGGCCGCGAACCCGGATCCTCCGGTCTCAGCCTCCCGAATGCTGGGATTACAAGCGTGCGCCACCACGCCCGGCTGATTTTTCCATTTTCTAAGGTCTTCATCAATTTCTTTCTTCAGTTTTTTGTAGTTTTCCTTATAGAGGTCTTTTACCTCTTTGGTTAGGTTTATCCCTAAGTATTTTATTTTTTGGCGTACTGCCTTTTTTGAGGTCCTCATCATTTTTTGCCTTTGTGTCCTACTCTACTATCTCTTTCTATTTTCACTCCATTTGATGCTATAATTCCCAGCCAAGATAACCTTACAATGAAGGTCTGAGTGGATCATTCCTCTTCCTTGAAAACCGAAGTTATTCCCCATTGCAGATTAAATTTCTAACTCTTTGCTGCTGTGTTTCTGAGTCTGTGCAAAATCACTCTTATTTTTGAGCCTCGCCATCCACTAATTGCTCTAATCTACGAAGACTTACCATACACACTCCCTTAAACCTAAAGTGTAATTCTTAGGGTCATTGACAT
This sequence comes from Graphiurus murinus, assembly GCA_004027655.1. Taxonomy (NCBI): domain Eukaryota; kingdom Metazoa; phylum Chordata; class Mammalia; order Rodentia; family Gliridae; genus Graphiurus; species Graphiurus murinus. Next base: position 639 of record PVLC010017210.1, read on the forward strand.
TTTAGTCATTATTAAGATTCATTTCAAACATTATTTTCATTTTTAAAATTATTTCTATTCATCAACTACATGTATATTCTCTTCCTTAGAAAACTGTCTTTATGGCAATTATTTTATGTTGCCTGTTCCTACAGTTGTTTGGATACTTAGCACACCTAAATTTAAGCTCCTTGAGGGCGGAGAATCTCTTACTCATTTCTGGTATTTTCTACAGCACTCTGAATAGTGCCTTAAACATAAAAGCTACTTCATAAATTGATGCTAATTTGAATAAGATGCTATGAAGGAAAAATAAAATTTTGTGCAGTATCAATAAAACAGAGGAAGATCGTACAAGGCATATGTCCCACAACAGCTTACATATTCACAAATATGAATTCCAAATGAAGTAGATAGAATAACTCATTTTAGGGAAAATCTCTTAACAAATGTACACCATTCACATTCTAGAATGAGCTACTCACCCTTCAGAAATGAAAAGCATGACCATTATTCCCAAACAAAAAAAATCAGAGAAACTAAAAAGGGGAAGAGATGATTAGGTCATCTTGTGTTTTGCTCTGTCGACTCAAGATCTTTACTTAATTCCATTCTTCACCATGACTGGAAGCAGAAGGCAATTGTAATCTATTCATTTGCCTTTCGACAAATGAGTTTTAAATGACTCATATGATTTTCCTGTAGAAGACTGGTTTCATCAAGTAATAATTTATTCTGCTTGTGAATCATATCTTCTCAATTGAGGTTGCCACATTGATTCTACTTCTCTTACATAAGTTGGTCTCCTTTCTAACTCCTATCCTTTTTTCTTTAAAACCTATAAAATAAGAAATTCTCCCAGGCCTTGAGGTTTTATTTACTTAAGATATGGTTTGGAGGAAAATGTTGAAACTGTATCACTTGGTGCACTTTGAAATTTCACACCATTGGCAACTACTAAGGTTGATGCTGGGTCATTGGGGATTGGCGAATCGAGAAACTGGGTATGTTGGCATGCCATTCTGGCATGTTGTAATCTTAATACTTGGGAGATTGAGACAGGAGGATCATGGGTTCAAGACCAGCCTCAGCAACTTAGTGAGGCTCTCAGCAACCTAGAGAGACCCTGTTTCAAGACAAAAATTATAAAAAGGGTTGGAAATGTAGCTTGGAGGTAGAAGGCCTCTGTATTCAATTCCCAGTACCACAAAAAAGAAGGTGAAGAGAAGAGAAGAGGAGAATAGAGGAGAGGAGAGGAGAACTGAGGAGAATAGAAGAGAGGAGAGGAGAGAAGAGCTGAGGAGAGCAGAGGAGAGAAGGGGAGAGAAGAGTTGAGGAGAGCAGAAGAGAGGAGAGGAAAGGAGAAAAGAGGAGAGGAGAGGGGAGGGGAGGGGAGGAGAGGAGAGGAGAGGAGAGGAGAGGAGAGGAGAGGAGAGGAGAGGAGAGAAGAGATCTGACAGGGTAACCAACTTGCTCCAGTTTTCCCATGATTTTTCAAATTTGATCACTGAAAGTGCCATGCCCCAGAAAGCCCCCTTAATCCTGGCTAAATTCCATACCTGGCCACCCTGTTGTTAACAGCAGTACCTGGAGACAGTATCTTTTCACTGTATACCCTTTTTAAACTCTGAATATTGATTGTACGTGTAGTATGCATGTACAATTTTTAATCAAAAACATAAAATGATTTTTTAAAAAAGGCAGAGACATGCCAGATAATCCAAAAAAGAAAGCATCCGTCGATTCCATCTTAGTCCTTAGAGAAAAGGCCTTCCCAGACTGGCAAAACTAACCTGGGAACTCCAGGCCTTTCCAAAACTATGGAGTTACCACAAGAGGCCTGCAGATCCATATGTGCTCCAAATAGTATCTGTAGACAGAATAATGGAACTTGCCTGTGTGCATATCTTTGCTCTTCAAATATCTGTAGGATCTACTATCATAAATAAGCTAGGAATTCATTTACAAATTTTAAAAATTCAGCACATGGGTCTTGGAGGTATGGGCTCCCAGAATGGGATGGGACCTTGGAGATTGACTCATCCAACCCCATTCTTTTACAAATGTGGAAGCTGAGTCGCACAGCTAGTTAATGGAATGTGTGCTCCATGAACGAATCTACCTCATGGTGCTAAGCTAATTACAGTAGAGTTTAGATAGCTCTCATGGAATTGTGATTAAGTCCTGTGGGGATGTGTGATCACCAATTTGCTATCTATCTTCAGTGGCATTAAACAGTGACTCTCCCCTACCCCTCTTGATTTATCATACAGTGACAGCCTGGGGGGTGGTTACAGGGAGACAGAGACCTGTCTCTTACACCTGGCTCTGCTACCAATTTCTCCAGCAATCTTGGGCAAGTTGTTTACCATCTCTAGGCTTCCGTATCCTCATCTAGAAAAAGAAAAAGACCTCTGAGGTCCTTTTTTCTTGATAGCACTTTATGAGCCTATAAACCATTCAGAGAACTTCCTTGGTCAAAGATTATAGAAAATCGGCTCCTGGGGCTTTAAGGGAAGCCAGGATTACTCAGTTAGTCAATGGCAGAGTTACAATTAGAATCTAATTCTCTGGACTCCCTGCCTTTTTATCTACTTTGGTCCCTCTGCATTATACATAATTAAACTTGCAATGACTGCCATCTGCCCCTGGGAAGTGTGGAATCACAGATCAACACAACTATGGAAAAGAGAAAAGTAGAAGACAATTCTAAATGCCAATGCTGGCAATAGGATTTTATATGTTGTGTATTCTGTATAAATAGAATGACCACTCTTAATATCATCACTATTATTGTTCTGATTTTATTAATGACTTATATTTGAGGGACGCCTTAGAGTTTACAAATCACATGACAACTAGGATCCTATTTAAGTCCACAACATTATATGCTAACTTGTGTAAAGACACAGTTTTTAGCATTAACTTATGAGTATGGTGATTAGTCCTTGAAGACTATACTCTCCAACAAGTTAGCTATTAAAACCATATGTGGCAGGTTAAATTTAAATTAGTTAAAATTAAGTAAATTAATTTTTTTCCTTGGTCACACTAGTCACATTTCAAGTACTGAATAGCCCCACGTGTGTGTTGGCTACCATATTGGAGAGCACAGATATGGGTTATTTCTATAGTAGCAGAAAATTCTATTGGACAGCATCACTCTAAAAGATTGTGACTTATTCACATTCACATGACAGAGCCAGGGTCTTGGTCTTTTGACCCCAGGACTAGTGACTATCTCAGAGCAATTTCTCACCATCTAAACATAGAAATGCCTTATCATTTAATTAGTAGTGCTCACTAAAGAAAGGCATACCAACTTTAATATCACCCTAAGAGACAACAATAAGATAGCAGCATCCCAATTTACGGACTATCAAGTGATAGAAAAGCAAAGTCTAAATAGAGAACTGAATGTCAAGCATGGTCACTAGCAACCTGAAAGTGAAGTATTTGATGCTCTGTATCTTTTAAACACCAACAAATGTTCAAATATTATCAACGTCAGGTCTCTACTTTTCAAATATTATCAAGTCTAAATCTTGGGTCAGCCAGGAGACAAAAAAAGGACTGTAATTCATACCACTCGTTCTAACAAGAGCTATGTCATCCACATTTAACCTCCTACTTTTTCTTTAAAAGGAACAATAATAATGGACAAGCATATTACAGGAAAAATCTGAAAAATGTATTATTATTATTTTTTTTTGCCAAAACTGATTTTTACACGGTTGTTATAGGACATAGAAAAGTTCACATGTGTACTTAATTAAAACTGGATGAAGACAGTGATGTGCTACCAAGAGGGCAACAAAGTCTAGGGAATTTATTTCCAGTCCACGTTTGAAGAGTCAGGAGTATATACAGCATAGCATCTGGGAAGTCTGATCTTTGAAGCTCTGCTAGGTCTTGGTTAGAATCTTCATTAACCCTTCCCCAGTTTTGTAGCCTCTAGTGAATCCTGTAAACTCTCTGAGATTTGGAATTCTCATCTACTTTCTAGAGTTGCCTTGAGGACTGATGATAACACACGTATAATGCCCCTCTATTGCGGATCCAATGTATGGTTAACATTGAGAAGTTTATAATTAGTAAGTATAGTTAAGGTGAGATGCCATTGTCACCAATAGCAATTAGGTGACAATTTGGGTTAGCAACCTAGAATTCTGTTTAGTAAAAATTTCTACTTAGTAATGGCTTGATTTTTTTTTCAACCAAAGATATGATGGAAGTAGCTAAACAGTGCCTTATGAGATGTGTGTATTTAATAAATAAGAAGTATTATTATTAATTTCCATTAAAGGAAAACACTAGCATATCATGTAGTTTAGCCACTTCTATCATTTTATCTGCTGAAAAAAATCAAGCTATTAATAAATGAAGATTTTCACCTAAGAGAATTCTAGATTACCAGTCCAAACTGTCACCTAATTACCATTCTCTATCTCATCTTGCCTGACTATATTTATTTATAATAAACCACTCATCAAGTGGATAACAATACATTGCATCTAGGAAAGCTTGTTTTGGGGTATCAATTACATATGTGTATGTTTATAGATTTCACCCCTGGGAGAAAAATACAAATACATACCTTGTACCTATGTTTTTATACAAGTTCTATGGTAACTTCTAAATTCATTATTAGCAAAGGTTGCATTTAAGATTCCTGTGTCTACTGCTTAATAACACCCAAATTAGTCTCGATGGAATTAGCTGTAATTAAGGACATTGTGAAATATGGTGGAGCAAACAGAATTACACTGTATTACTTTATTAATAATATTCTTTAACTACACTGTAAATTGCTATTAGGCCTGCATATTACTGCCTGGATATGGAAATAGTCTTTTGCTATGCTAATCTAACACAATTTTCTTTTAAATGTAAACAAATTATACTCTATTAATATGCTGTTCTACTTGCATAGTTAATTATTGTAACAGTAAGGAATAAAATTGTTCTGCTTTCTCTGTTTCTGATGGAAAAAGGGCTACATAAATAGTTTAATAGGGAACTAATTATGCAAAAAATTTAGATGCCTAAAATGTGTTTGTAATTACATTAAAATGGTCTTCTGTTCAAATATTGGAAAGCCTGCTAATTGGAGGCTAGCTGAAAATTTAAATATTGTGAATCAATGATTTTAATACAGTACATGTTTAGTTGTGTTTCTGTTCATATTTATCTTGAAAATGAAGAGAATATTTAACAGTGTTTAATAAGAGAGGATCTGAGTTTCATACCAATGAAGTTAGTCTGCGGCAGACTGGAATTTTAAGCATGTATTTTGCAGCATTATCTTTAATTTTCTCAAGAGGTATGGGCAACTTTTGGCTCAGTAACAAGAAAAACAAAAGTGCCCCGCACGGTGGATAAGTTGATGTGGAAAGAAAATCAGATGGAGACCAAATCAAAGAGTCCTGGAAAATGCCCCACGACAGGCAAACCAGAGTTGATATGGTTATAAATTACTAAATTGTTTTAGATAAATAAACACATGTAGCAGATCACCTGCCTATTCTCCAAGGATTTCCAAGTGTGTCACCTTATCCAGTAGTAATTAAGGAATGCTAAAGATACAGTGCCTTGTTCTAAATGATTCTTCGCGGCATCCGAGCTTTTATTTTGATGCAGAACTGAGGTCCTTAATCTGAGAAAAATGCAATGCTAAAATAAGCCCACTCTTTTGGAGAGAATTTCAACAACCTGTCCTGAATTTTAAACTATTTTGGAAAAAAAAAAAAAAAAGGGCAAACTGTTCATTATAATTTTACAACAATACAAATGAAAGTGTTGCATATGTAACCAGGATTAATTGCACAGATAATTGGGAACCCAGAAATAACTTTATAATTTAAAATTCTTGCCTGCTTAACAGAGCTGTTGTGAGGATCAAGAGATATAACGTACTTGAAAGTGTGGTGAGACTATAAAGCTCACAAGGAAAGTAGCAAGACAATCACCATGGTAATTAATAATGAAAAGACAAATTGTAATTTGTCCTATAAAGTAATCCTGGCCAGTAGTTCTTCCACTCAAACTTCTATAGGTGTCTTACCCTGAAGGAACAAGGTAGTGGCTGAGTTTGGGCTCTGGGAGTAACAGACCAGGAGCGGATCCTGGCACGGCCTCTTTTGGACAATGGATGATGCTCTGTAGTGTTCTGTTTTAAGAATTAGTTTGCGGAGACAGACATGATGGCACATGCCTGTAATTCGATGACCAGAGACAGGAGGATCACAGGTTCAGGACAAGTCTCAGCAACTTGGGCCCTTAGCAACTTAGTGAAACCCTGTTTCAAAATAAAATAGGTCTAAGAGTATAGCTCAGAAGTAGAACACCCCTGGGTTCAATCCCCAATACCAAAAAAAAAAAAACAATAGAAATTAAAATAATAAAATAGTGCTGGGGGTGTAGCCAAGAGGTAAAATGCCCCTGGGTTCAATGCCCAGTACCAAGAAAAAAAAAAAAAAAAGATTTAGTACAAGGAATAGTCACAACCAGTTGACTGACTTCTCATAAACCACTGCCACATTATTTGACCTAAAGGATAACTTTGCTGATTTGAGCGTGTAGGGGAGATGGTGCTGGAATTGAACCCATGGGCATTCTACCTCCAAGCTACACCCCAAACCGATTTTTATTTAGGACAAGGTCTTGCTAAGTTGCTAAGAGACTCACTAAACTGCTGAAGCTGGCTTTCGAACCTGTAATCCTCCTGTCTCCGCTTCCCAAGTACTGGAATTACAGGCATGCTCCACCACACCCTACAGGTGTAAGCACTTTCAAAACACATTCTGCCTTGGGCAGAGCCTAGCACCCACTGTAGTCAGGTGTTGAAGATCTGCACCCTCTTACCACCCCCCACCTGACACCTGTGTGTTCTCTGCTCTACCCAGCGTAGAGGAGTCCTTATTTCCCAGAAATGCCATGCACCTTTCGGCAGCTGGGCCACTGCGTCTGCCTGGTTCCTCACTTGGAAAGCTTCCTTTTTCTATTAGCCTCCCTTCCAGACCTAACGCACATCCTCTCTCTTCCTCTAAGGCCTTTGCAGAATTCCCCCAGCACCCAGCAACTCTTCCCTTCCTTTTGAATTCCCCAGCACATAACAGTATCTTTCCCTTGGCGCTTTGCATGGTATCTTGCTTGTTATTCTGCTTTCTTAGTGTTGTACGCATTTTCCTCTAACCCAACAGCAGGCTGTCCTTCCCGGCATTTTGTGCATCTTACGTTTCTAGCACTCTCCGTGACCTATATTCTACACGGTGACCGACGGCTATACATAGTAGGCTTTGTACACATTCCTGCTTTTACGTGAGAACAGAAGCACATGGTGCTCAAAGGATCTGTGGGACCGTCAGGTTAGCCAGCTCATCCTAAGCAACATATTTAAGTGGAAAAGAGAGCCTGAGCATCCTGGTCCCCTTCGTTGTTTTCTGTATGACAGGCAGCTCTGTTTGACGAGAAAGCGTCTCCGATTATGGTAGAATGGAACAGTACATCACAAATATTTTAGAGAAGTGGTGGGTTATCTAATTCTATCCTGCTGCTACACGGCAATAATCTTACCTTTCTGTATGTGCAGAAAGCATACCGTATGGATGCCAGAGGTGGACATTAGACGGTCTTATTTTTGATTTGCTAAAATTATGTCTCATGTCTCTTTCCAAAATAAAACATCCATAAGTGTTATGATTGTTATTTGTTGTAAGTTTTATCTAGGGTATTTATCGTGTCTCCTGAAAGCCAGAGGACTTTCTCATTCTCAGATCAGGAACAAGAATATCACAAACCCACTCCCTACCTCCCAATGGTGTTTGAACTATCAGCATCTACCTCACTAAAAATGCCACAAGGTCTTTTATATTGGTAGAAAGTTGTATATTGATTGATGCAATCACCAATTAATGCATGCCTTTTTTTTTCCCTTCAATTATTAGTGAGCAGTGAAATGCCAACATGGTGGAAACAGAAGGGAGAAGAAAGAACAGCGAAGACACTGATCACTCAAAACTAAAGAAGCAGCTCATGAATAATGGAGAGCTATGAGCATACAAATTGCCAGGAAACGTAATTTCTATTTTTCTATGATATTGTCCTTTGTCTTTTCCATTCCATTCAGAATGGTTCTATTCCCCAGGCCAAGAGGGTTCGCTGTGCACTCTACATGAATACCTATGCGGATGAAAAATGGCTATTAAGTGGAATCATCATGCTAGTGGAGAACTTTCCCGAAATTAAAATTCTCATTACAGAGAGGACATATTCTTGTCTACCCACAGCCCTTATTCTGCGCTGTTCCTCTCTACAGAAACCTAAGAGGAATCTTGTTCAATGTCTCATCAGAGAGAGAACCCAAAGCTATGTCCAGTGGAAAGTAGGTCACAGGAGAAACAGAGCTCACTAATTTCTTTTTCTTGTTTTAATTGAGATACATGTGCTTCCTTGATCTCTCGCTTTATTTTCCACTGGTTGTATTATACATACACATAAAATTACCATTAAAAGTACCTTGTACTCTGTGCCAGACTAGTCCATTTCCACTATCTTCTGATCTCTTAGCATATGACTTACAGAAAGAAAATTAAAATCCAGGAAGGATTTAGCTGAGGATACAGGTTGCCACTGGTAACCCATGATAATAAGGTAACCCTATATACTTACAAGTGCCATATGTTACATGAATAGATACATATGCAGACAGAGAGACTGTTTTTAGAAAATTCATGCTTTCCAATAAAAAGAGAAAGCAAGTATTCCCTGGAGTGCATCACCAGAGCTTGGGGCTATTGATTCAATTTATTCTCCAACTTTCAGAGCTTTATTTCTGGTTTTACAGGAAATTGTAGGGAAGTCAAGTTGTAAAAGTTCTCAGGAAACAAAGAGGGAGTATTTACTGAAGAGTCCTAGTGACATAAAATTTATCAGTAGAAGCCCAAATATAAGCCATTTAAAGATTTAGATACAAGCCGGGTACGGCTTTTTTTTTTAAAGACATATATTTTTGTGTTCATTTTTCTAACAAAATAATATAACCAGCCAGGTGTGGTGGCACACACCTGTAATCCCAGTAGTTTGTAGACTGAGACAGAAGGATCACAGTTCAAGACCAGCCTCAGCAACTTAGCAAAATTCTCAGCCACCTGGAGAGACCTTGTTTCAAAACAAAAAATAAAATAGGGCTGAGGTGGAGACTATCTTGAAGTTAGGATGTCCCAGAGTTCAATCCCCAGTACCACAAAATAATAATAACAAAATAATAACACTAACATCTCCTATTGTGTAGTGTTAATATAGCAAATACAAGCAGTAAAATTAAAAGAGAGATCTTTTTGTAGGCTGTGAATTTTCTACATCCTTCTTGAAAATCGAAACGTCAGGACACAGAAGATATGTTAGAAGATGATACTGATTCTTATTTTCTAGTTCAGCAAGACACAACCAAATCAGAATAGCAGTTCCACTTATTTTATCAGAGGAGTATGTGACATTTTTTTTGAAAGGGAAAACTGCTTTCTCACCCAGACCTTGTAGGTTGCTTAATACCTTGGTTTGCTCCAAAATATAAAGAGAACACATTCATACTCCGTAAGACAATTGCAGAAGGAAGAGAAGGGCTTTTTTTGTTGTGTGTTTGAGAAAACATTGGTCAATGCAAGAAACATGGCACTGAAACAACAAGACTGGAAAGGCCCCACATCAGAGATTCTAAGCTTCTCAGTAAGTCCTCTTACCTGGAATGACCATTCGCTGTCAATGAAGGTAGAAGGCTACCTCTGTTTCCTCAATGGAACTAACACTAGATAAAGTCAGAGAAGGGATTAAAAGAATGCACATTTATCGTATCCAGATTCTAAAGGACGTGATACAAAGAATAGCAGACATAATGCTAGATGATTAGTCATATAACTACTTTCTCTGGACCAAAGGCGCTTTCTCTATACATTCTAGAAGATTCCAAAGAGTATATTTATGTTAGTCTATACTTCTTGAGGGCTAGAACAACAACAACAAAAAAATAGTTCTAAAGATGATGTCAGTGATGTTTGACCCAAGTCCCATCTTCAGTCTTTTGTCACTGGAAAAGCAATTCCATCCTCTTCTTCAGACATTCCCATCATGCCCAAAGGCTGCTTTTCCCCTTTCCTGGCACAAGATGCCTCCCTCCACCCTGTCTCTGCCTCTTCTCTGATGACCCAGCCTTTCTCTCCTTCCTCACATTCACATACGTTAAAATTGCTGTAGCCTCAAGGAATCACAGTTACCAGGCCTGAAGCCCTGAAAACCTGTCAGCCTCACCTGCCTACATAGCACAGCACAGAGGGCGGGGAAGCCTGGTCAAAGACCAAGAATGCACCAACATCAGTTTATATTACTTGCAATAATTCATAAAGCAATGTGCCTACTAATATTTTTGTTCTGTGGGGGGGGGACTCAGGGGCATTCTACCTCTGGGCTATTCCTCCAGATTTTTATTATTATTATTATTATTATTATTATTATTATTATTATTATTTTGAAACAAGGTTTCTCTAAGTTGCTGAGGACCTCACTAATTTTCTGAGACTGGCCTCAAAACTGTGATCTTCCGTCTCAGCCTCCCAAGTACTAGGATTAGGGATTACAGGCCTGTGCCAGCAAGCCTGGCTTTGTTTGGGTTCTTTCTAATACCTCTATTCTCCTATTATAAATGGATGAAAACTGGATCTAAATATCAGCATATCTCTTTCTTAATGCAGGGTAACATCTAATAAATGTCTAAGTAAATTCATAATAATCTAGAGAAACTACAGGAGAAAAGTAAAGCAGAACTCTCCTATGTACTAATTTTCTCTGTGCCTACAAACAGTGATGTATTTCTGTGTTCCTATATCTAACCCTCGTTTTTCTTTTAAGTACTGGAGATTGAATACAGGGTATTCCACCTCTGAGCTACACCCTCATCCCTTTTTATTTTGAAGCAAGGCCTCACTAAGTTACTGAGGGTCTTGCTAAGTTGCTGGGGCTTCCCTAAATTGCTGAGGTTAGCTTTGAACCTGAAATCTCTTGTCTCAACCTCCCGAGTACTGGGATTACAGGCATGTACCACCACTCCTGGGTATATATAACCTCTTTTAAACTCATCCTTCATGATTTTGATAGGTATGAAGCCAGATAATCTATGCTTTTCAAGTCTACCACTTAGACAAAGCAAAAGAAAAAGAGAAAGGATGGGGTTCCTTGGGGGACAGAAGTCATTTGTCATTTCATAGAAATGAAGGTAAACCCAGGTCATGGTAGGAGACCAGTTGTTACATACAGCATGAATTTGTTATTAATGCAAAGAGAGGTATAGAGCTACATGTCTGAGAAAAATACTGCAGATGGATTTATAATAAAGTTGGTTTTATTGACTAGAAAGAATATGAATAAATTAATTATGGCACGCTATTTAAAATGAAATATGGTGCATGTCAAAGGGGCAGCCCTACAACAAGTTATCTATGGCAATAATCTAAGTAATTTCTGTAACTTCATGTTTCTCTCTTTAACTCTGAAGTGAGGAATCAGCCCGAGGGCACTGAAAAAAAAAAAATTGGAATTCGTGCAGATATTTCCTTCGACTTTTCTTTTTGACAAAATCCCAGAATAATCTAAGGGATTTGTCTTAATGTTTCTTTATTCTGAAAAAATGTAGTGAAATTTTGCAATAGGAACAAAGAAAAATCCAGTAATAAGTAAAAAAAAAAAACGGTGCCTGCATGGAAAGTCAGGTGAGAGAAGTACATTGAGTGAACCCTAATGTGATGGGTCCCAAGGGTCAGTAAGGAGTTCTCACAAGAAAGCATCGATTTAAATATATTGATTTGAGAGGAATTTAAACTTTGGGTGAAACTCCTTTGCCTTATTCAAGTAGATTATTTAGTTAGTTAATAGCCATGCTGGGGATTGAACCCATGGTCTCACTCGTGCAAGACAAACAAACTGTTCAGGTAAAAGATTTTCCCTGAATGTTAAAATGTGCTGTGTGGTTTAAAGTTTAACAAGAATACACTGAAAGTTAGCCGGTCGTGGTGGTGCACGCTTGTAATCCCAGTACTTGGGAGGCTGAGACTGGAGGATCGCGGGTTTGTGGCCAGCCTCAGCTACTTAGTGAGGCCCTCCGCAACTTAGTGAGTCCCTGTTTCAAAATAAAATATAAAATAGGCCTGGGGGTATAGCTCAGAGGTAGAATGCCCCTGGGTTCAATCCCCAGTACCACACACACAAAAAAAGAATACACTGAAAGTTGAGAAAACTAAGACATTCCCTCAAAATATCACCCTTCTATTCTCCCGTTCTTTCTTCCCTTTGCTCTCTGTCTTCCATCCCCCCCACACCACCTGTACCAGGCTAGTTGCTTTTTATGGTCCTATTCCGTTTAGTGACACTACCCTAGGTGGGTCTTCCCTGTATCCCATTCTATAGAAGATGCTCAAGCTGTGTGTTTCCATGCTGCTCTGGAAATCCTTTTCCAACATTCAATCTAGCTCATGTTACTTGCTTAATTCTCTTCCCCAGCAAACCAGGTTCACAGGGCAGGAAACCTGTCTCATGAACTTTGCTATCTCCAGAACACTCAAAGTACTGCTTAGCATTTAAATATTTCCTATAGTACAGCAAAATTCATGAGGTCGCTTTGGCCAACTGTATTTCCAATAATTTGTGGTTAAAAGTATATGGAAGATTGGATTTTTAAATACCAAAGAATGTGAAGTAGAAAACTGCATAAATTTGAATTTTTAATTCATTCACCATTTTTACAAATAGTTGCTATCACTATCAATTTACATTCAGCTTTCTACATCCACAGATTCAACTATTATAAATGGAAAATATTTGGGAAAAAAATTGTCAGTACTAACATGTACAGATATTTTCTTTTATCATTACTCACTAAACAATACATCATAACAACTATTTGTATAGCATTTACATTGAATCAAGCATTGCAAGTAATATAGAGATGATTTAAAGTATTTCAAAAGATTTGCATAGGTTCTTTGCAAATACCACACCATTTTATAAACGGGATTTGAGCATCTGTAGATTTGGGGACCTTTGAGAGATCCTGGAACCATCCCCAACAGACACTAAGGGATTACTTATTGCATTATTCCTTCCCCAGACTTCTTCTTTTTCTATTCTTTCTTCTGGAACTCCATTTCTGTAGCAGTCATTGTCTTCTTAATTGCAAGGCAACATCATCCCAGAGGAAAACTGGATGTCCACAGTAACTACAGCAATAGTTCTGAAATCATTACATTTTTTTTCTCAATGGTGTTACATTCCTAGCTCCAAATTTTTCCTGCCCAGCTACAAGTACAGTCATCCCAATGGTTATAGACCTAAAATGAGATCCTGTCATTTTGTTGACTACAAAGCAAACATCCAGGTACACTGTCACTAGCTTTCAGAAGTCACTAGGGCATCATCCAACCACTCGAGGTTCTTGGAAGTCAAGGAGTCCCCCACAGATAGAATGGCTACCACCCTCATCATGTGATGTCTCAGACTGTCTGACACTCTAAGTGAGAGTTGCTCAATTTCTAAGAATCCATTTTAAAGATTTTTTTTTTAAGGAAAGAATGAGAAAAATTCTGAAAGCCTAACTTCCGAAATGCCCCCTGCCAGGACTAAGCCTTCACCATTGACCAATGATTCAATAACCAATCAACCTAAATCAAAGAGGCAGAAGACCTTCACGATGGTCACACGCTAGACTCAGGATCATCTAGGAAACAAATGGCTGATGTGGATAATGGAGGACACATCGTCATAATTAGCCTTTGGGGGAATAAAACCTACAGAAGCAGTTTCTACCCAAAATAATCACTATCTTTCTCACTTGTCATGTGTCTTACGAAGTAATGGGAAGTATATATATTTGTGATTATTATCTACATATGAATATACACACATACGTACATGCTGGCATGCATGATGCATGTGTGTCTCCTACATATATATATATGGATTACCTAGTAAGTTGGATACTGTGACACTTTTTTAGTTGTAAACTACTTTTTAAAAAATTGGAAAACACTTCAAAAAATAAAAAAACAAGCCACAGCCTAGGAGAAAATGCATATATATTATAAAAATTAATATCATTTTTGTTTTTATCAACTTATGGGAGTATTTGTGCATTTTGTAAGAGTTATTTATCACGGATATTTTTATTTGAAAAAGAACTATATACCAAAACAAAAACCTGAGTGACCCATAAACTCATGAAAAATAAAACATCCTAAATCACTGGAAACTAAGGATTTCACATTAAAACCACAATGAGACACTACTACACTCCTAGAACGATGCAAAATCCTAAAGAGGAGCAGCACTGTGCCGGCATACGTGTGGGTCTCCCATATATTCTCAGTGAAAGTATCAAATGGCACAACCACTAGAGAAAATTGCTCGACAGTTTTTTTAAGAAAGCTAAACATATACATACATTCCATCCTAGGCATAAGCTCAAGATAATAAATGCATGTGCCCCCAAAAAGGCTTGAACAAGAATGTCCTGAGCAGCCATATTCCTAATAGTAAAAAACTAGAAGCAACACAACAGTCCATCTATAGGAGAGTGGATGTCAGTGAATGTCCTATGCTGTTGATTGTACTAGTAGCTTATTCCATGTTGTTGAATGGGTCAGTGGCACATTCTCTTTTTTTGCTGAGTAGTAATCTATTACATGAATATAATTTTACAAAAGAGTAAAGGTATACTCATTAACATCCAGCTAAGTACCAAAATTTCTATCAGCATCCTTTGGCTTCTACCACAATCTATAACTTGCCTTTTCAATAACATTTGGTATTAATAATAATATTGATATTCTACATGAAACAAAATTCTTTAGTATACATGTAAAAGCCCCATTAGTTGTATTATTTAGTAAGTCAAAAGTTATGTTATATTTTAATACCCAAAATTTCAATGATCTCTGACTCAGTTAAAACACAACAGAACTCACAAAGTTAAAAGCTGTGAATTAGGGGTGATATTAATGATATTTTTAATAACAAATATCTTGCTACCAAAAAAAGAGAGTCTACAAATATGGCAAACACATTAAGTACCTTGAAGAATTCTTTGACAATTAAGAACAAAACTGTTTAAATGTCCCTGAAAAGTCATGTCAGTTTATCTGGCAGATGTCCACATTCTATAAGGACCATCTTTGTATTCAAAATATAAATAAGACTATAGCCCTCTTCAAGAATTTTATTGTATTTACCTAGAGATGGATGGCATTCAATTCTAATAAATCGCTAATTAGTTTTTATATTCTAGGTTTTGAGCAAGAGAACTCAATTGCACTAGAGTACTCTTTCACGCCTAGAAACAGCCAATGTGCTATTTCAGTTTCTGAAACATGCCAATTGGAATGTCTTGTGTGCATGAATTCTGACTATACCTAGTTTTTTTCCTATACCATTTTCTGCATTTATTATCTGTATAGGTTCATTTGGATTTTAAAATTCATGAGTGCTGGGCTGTATTTTCTTTCTTTTGTTGGAAAAGAAACAACCTATGTCATAGGGCACGGGAATTCAACATTTATTAACACAGTGGTCATCTTGAGCATAACCACCACATCATGGAAACTGTTTTAAATAACCAATATAATATGTATTGATTAGGGCTGTCCTAGCCCATAAAACACGTTAAGTACCCACTCAGAAAAGAGTGGTGGCGCACGCTTGTAATCCCAGCATTTGGGAGGCTGAGACTGGAGGATCCGGGTTCGCAGCCAGCCTCAGCTACCTAGTGAGGCACTCCGCAATCTAGTGAGACCCTGTTTCAAACTAAAGAATAAAAAATAGGGCTGGGGGTATAGCTCAGAGGTAGAATGCCCCTGAGTTCAATCCCCAGTACCACAAAAAAAAAAAATTGCCAGGGATTTTTTTTAGCAGGTTTGAAAACTATTTATTTATTTATTTATTTTATTTATGTGGTTCTACTGAGTATTGAATCCAAGGGTGTTCTATCTTTAAGCTCTACCTCCAGCCCTGTTTTATTTTATTTCATTTTTTTACTTTGAAACAGGGTCTTACTAAGTTGCAGAGGGCCTCACAAACCTGCAGTCCTCCTGACTCAGCCTCCCAAGTACTGGGGTTACAAGCAAGTACCACCACACCCAGCTAGGGTAACTATTTATGATATGAACATAAATTCCAAAATACTGACAAAGCAAAAGCCTGTCATATAGCTAGTGCTTAGATTTCAAAAAATGAGAGTAAGAAGTCTTTCACCAAAATGATTCTTTATTGAAATTCCTAACCTGTTGGGGGAGTTAAACTCTTAAACTAGCTCTTAAGCTAACCCCTAAATAAACCCTCTAAAACTAATCCCTTATCTGACAATCTTAGTTGAATGTAAATAACCTAAATTAAAGAATTCCCCCTAAGTATTAGATGAAATAGACATCAACCGTGGGCATTCCTGGCTTCAATGGAGAAAAGAATAGACAGGAATACGCCTGGATGCACAGAGCCCATGGAGCCCTCTGAGCATCAGGAATCAGCATGAGCACTCCATACCTGAAGGAGGCTCAGACCCTGAGAGGGAGTAAGGAAAAGTGCCAGGGAAATGAGGACATTCTGGGGTATAGTCTAAAATGTAAAGACCAGAACAAATAACACTGCCCTGGGCACTAACTACCTTTTCATTTTTTTCATATACAGAGGAATGTGCGTGTGTGTGTGTGTGTGTGTGTGTGTGTGTGTGTATGTATGGTACTGGGGATGGAACCCAGGGGCATTCTACCTCCGAGCTCTACCCCCATCCCTATTTTTTATTCTTTATTTTGAAACAGGGTCTCACTAAGTTGCGGAGTGCCTCACTAAGTAGCTGAGGCTGGCCAAGAACCTGGATCCTCCAGTCTCAGCCTCCCAAATGCTAGGATTACATGCTTGCGCCACCATGCCCAGCTTTTTTTTAAATTTTGAAACAAAGTTTCACTAAGTTGTTGAGGGCCTCACTAAATTCCCAAGGCTATCCTCCAACCTGTGATCCTCCTTCCTCAGCCTATCAAGTACTGGGTTTATAGGAGTACACCACCATGCCCAGCTCCGAGGATTTTTAAAATGTAAACATATAAATACTTAGCCTTATTGGAGAATAAAAAGTTAAAATTTTTCAGGAGTTAATTGGGCACCCTGAATGGAAGATGTGCATATATTTTGATGCAGTAATGCAAATGTTAGGATTTTCACCCAAGAAGTTAATTAAGCAAATATACCAAATATCGTGTGTGTGTGTGTGTGTGTGTGTGTGTGTGTGTGTGTATGTGTGTGTGTGTGTGTTTATGCGCATGCACACCTACTGGGGATCGAACCCAGGGCCATTCTACCTCCGAGCTACACCCTCAGCCCTATATTTAATTTGTATTTTGAAACAAGGTCTCACTAGGTTGATAAGGGTCTCACATTTGCTGAGGCTGTCCTCGAGCCCACAATCCTCCTGTCTCAGCCTCCCAAGCACTAGTATTATAAGCATGCCTGACTACAAATATGCTTTTTAAAATCTTAAATATCATGGACACTTTGTCCAATTCTGAGACAGGAGGATTGCAGGTTCACAGCCAGCCTCAGCAAATTAGCAAGGCCCTCTGCAACTTAATGAGACTTTGTTTCAAAATTTAAAAAAAATAAAAACAAAATTGGTCTGGGGATGTCATTTAGAAGTAGAATGTTCCTCAGTTCAAACCCCAGTACTATACACACACACACACACACACACACACACACACACACACACACACACACACACACAAAGCATATTTACCAAGCAATACATAAAGCATGGTCCAAAAGCTTAATATGTATAGAAAACAAAGGGTCTGAAAAATATTCACCCATGAAGGATTATAGCTAATTTTATGTTTTTATAGGCCTTTCATCTTTTTCTCCATAATGGAAGAAACAGACAACAAAGTGGATGTGAATCATTGGAATTAAATATGTAAAAATCAAGAACATCTCAGCTCCATGCCCTGAACATGGTAGATACTGAATAACTATGGATTAATTATTTGTTTGGTTGACTGGTTGATTGAAACAGTACCAGTGAAGAGAAGAAAGCTGAAGTTTGAGGAGTCACAGAGGGAGAGGGGCACAGTTAAATGGGAATGTTGATTCTATTTTGGTGGCAGCTGCAGAAAGACTCCTATTCTGCTTCCTATAATTGCTGAGGATATTTAAGTCCTGCAGCTCTGAGTGGCTTCCCTCAATTTGCTTCAGAGATAATAATAACACCACCTTCCAGTTTATAAACCACCTTCTTAGACACCATTGGAGAACTACCACAAGTATGAATCTGGTGATCATTCCTCTTTCAGATAAAGAAATTGATGCACAGAGGAGGGAGTGATGCATTGAATGGCATAGGATTTGCACACTGGTTAAGGGGGTGTTACAACAAATAAATGCCAAAATTTGAACAGCTTAATGCAAAAAGTCTTAGTTTTGACTATCTTTTTGGGGTGTGTGTGTGTGTGTGTGTGTGTGTGTGTGTGTGTGTGTTTCTGGGGATTCAACCCAGGGGCATTTTTCCTTTGAGCTACAACCCCAGCCCTTTTTTTTTTTTTTTTTTTTTAATTATTATTTTGAAACAGGTTCTCACTAAGTTGTTGAGAGCCTCACTAGTTGATTATCTCCTAACTCCATGAGTGTTACTGAACGACACCCAGTGATCCACGAGGGGATTTGGGGACCCAGGCTCCGTGGCTTTGTGGTTCCACCTTCCACCAATCTTTAAATGTACGTCTAGCAAGCAGCTGGAGAAAGAGGGGATGGAATAAACATTCCAGTGCTTCAGCTTCTTGGTTCAGAAGTGATATACATAACTCCCACTGATCCTGGACAGCTAGAGCAAGTAGCATGGCTCCCACCTGGATGCAAGTGAGTGGTATTGAGAAATGATTCTCACTTGGGCAGATACTTTTCAGGGCAACTCTATTCTGTGGAGAAAGAAGGAGGAGGAGGAAAGAGGCAGGAAGAGGAGGTAGAGGAAGAGGAGGAGGAAGAGGAGGAGGAGGAGGAAGAGGAGGAGGAAGAAAAGGAGGAGGAGGAGGAGGAGGAGGAGGAGGAGGAGGAGGAGGAGGAAGAGGAAGAGGAGAAGAAGAAGGAGAAGAAGAGATTCCACAAGCTAGTAAATAGAATTTCCAGGACTCAGAAATAGATGTATAATCTGACATCCACGCTCTTCCTGCCTCAGCACACAGCCTGTTCATCTGAGTTGCTTCCTCTTTCCCATAGCTCTGAAGGAGGCAAGAGCCCGGGCAGTGCTGGACAGGAGACTGTTCCCAATCCCCAGCGGGAAGAACCCTTGGGCTGACCATGAAGAGGACCAGACTGAAGCCTCGACTCAATGAGACTGAGTAGTTCATGAAGTCTCTCCATATCTCTCTCTTTGTCTTTCTGTCTGTCTGTTTTCAGAGACATTAATACACACTCTATTTCTTAGCTTTTTATATTCATGCTACTGGACCTTTTATTACTTTTCCTTGGGATACTCAGACATTCTTATAATGTGAGGAGTCCATCTTATAAGAGTCCCTTAGTAATAAGAGGTAGCTAGTAAAACAACATGTGATTGATATAATTCCATGCAAAGGTTAAAAATAAATACATGGTGGCACACACCTGTAATCCCAGTACTTGGGGAACTGAGACAAGAGGATCACAGGTTCCAAGCTAGCCTCACTAACTCAACAAGGCTCTGAGCGACTTAGTGAGACCCTATTTCCCAATAAAAAATAATAATAAAATAGGACTGGGCTATAATAGGTCAGAAGTAGAAAGCTCCTAGGTTCAACCCCTAGCACCACAAAAATAAGTAAGTAAGTAAGTAAATAAATAAATAAATAAATAAATAAATAAATAGAAAACCCATTAGCTACCCTTGGTCCTTTTTGCTTGTTAGCTGTTCAATTTCTATTAGGCTATTGGAAACATTGGGGGAGACACCATCCATTCCTATAGCCACATGTGAGACCTCTACTTGGAAACCACAGTGCTCCCATGACCTCCCATGACCTCCCATGACCTCCCATGACCTCCCATGACCTCCCATGGCCCCAGGCAGTTGCTATCTGAAAGTGCCATTTGCTTCTGAATTGGGGCAGATGAATTCCAGTCACATACACCCCTAAAGAGGACTGTGCCTGGAAATACTGGTTTTCTCCTGCTCCACTTGTCTGAATGCAGAAGTGTATATTAAGCTAGAAGTGGATGGAGTTGGTGGAAAAGGAAACGAAGTTCAAAAAGGCACACTTAGCGAAGTGGAGAGACGGCTTTATCCCAAGTCTCATCAAGTTGATAACACTGTCCGAACTCCAAAGTTTCTTCGTCATTCATAAATCTATAGTTATCACTCCAACCTGAAAAGCTCACTCTTGTCCTCTCTTCTTCCTCTTCTCCCTGAAATATGTCAGAGGAAAAAAATACAGAAAATTAACACAAGAGACTCCCACCAGCTTCATGTAATCTTAACACTTTCGTACACTTATTTCTGAAAATGTTAAAGAAATGCTGATCTTTAAAATGTTGAACCCCACCTCTATATTCCTCCTCTATCATGTTTTCCTATTTCCTTCCCCAGAAGTAACCATTAAGCTAAATCGGAACAATCTGAAAAGCTGGTAAACACAAACATTTCCATGCATGTGTGTTCAATAACAATGTATAACACCTTTTTTGTATGGTGTGAAACTTTATATAAATGGTACCATGCTGTATATCTTATCTTACATTTATTTATTTTATTATTTAAAATATCTTTGGAATTTAATTATTGAGTGTATGGTATCATATTCATTTAAAATCTAGAAAGCCTTCTTTTGTATAATAGATCAAATTTGGAAGCCCATTTTTCCATTGAAGACTATGAGTGACATATAATTTTTCACTAACTTTATTAGGTGTGTTTACTTCTATAAGTGAGAGTTTCTGTGATATACATACATAAAAATGGGTCAGATATGGAATTCTCTTCAAATTGATTAGATATTGACAAAGTTCTCTCAAAAGTGGCTTCAACACATTCTAAAATATTCTTGTTAATTCACCATTTTTGGTCAAACTTTGCCTTACTAATCTCATTGGTTTTAATCTGCAAATCAATAATTTCTAGTGTGATTAGCATGTACTTATTGGCCACTTGGGTTACTTTTACTGTGAATTTCTTGCCCATACCCTTTGATTATTTTTATTCTAGATCATTTCCTTTCAATGATTTATAGGACTTTGTTGTACATCCTAGATAGTAATCCTCTCAGTATTTGTTTGAGTTTGTTGTTATTGTTGTTTTTAACCTTATTTTTGGTGGATTTTTGTTTATAACAGTTTAAACATTTAGTATTGCCAAAGTCCTAAATGTTTTCCTTTAGATTTATGCCTTTTGCATCATAAGGAAAACTGCTACACCAACAAAGATATTTTCTGATTCTTTTCCTGAAAGTTTTTGTTTTCCTTAACAGTTGGATATTTAGTTCCCTTCCCTGGAATTTATTTTTAATCATTAGTATTATTAGAAATCTAATTTCATGGAAAACCAATTCTCCAGCTGTATTTATTAAACTAATAGAGCTAGTTCCCCTATATTATTATTCTTCAGAATTCTCTAATTTCCTTGTTTGTGTGTGTCTGTGTATTTCAGCAATAATTTTAGAACAATCAGAGATTGTTAAATTTAAAAATTTAAAAAGCATTGAATTTATAGATTAATTATGAAACTATGAATCAATATATTTATTCTATTAACTTTCTCATCTAAGGTCTTGGTTTACCTTTCCTTTCTGACTTACTTTTAATAATGTTATTTAGTTTATCCATAAAGTATTACTCATCTTTAGTTAGATTTATTTCTAGGTAGCTTAGAGCATTTGCCACTATTCAAAACAAAATATGATTTACAATTATACTATAATTGGTTATTTCATGTGGAAAGAAGCACTGTTCAATTTTTGTACGTTGATGTTTTATCCAATAGCCTTTCCAAATTTCCTGTTAGTTTTAATAATTAATCTATAGAGTATCTTCGGTTTCCTTTTTCCTGTAAAACAATTGAATTACCTAAAATAAGAATGGTTTTGTCTATTGCTTTCCAATGTGTATACTTTTTCTTTCTTTTTTTTTAAATCTTATTACACTAAATAGTACTACCAGTAAAATACTGAAGCATATTAATAGAGGATATCTAGTCTTGCCTTTTCCCTTAAAAGAAATGGAATGCTTCTAAAAGTTCACAGATAAATGATGTTCGCTTAAAGTTTTTCATAGTCCATTTTTCAGGTTTGGAAAATTTTCTTCTACTTAATTTTCTTCTACTTAATAGTTTTCTATTTTGTTATTATTTTTTAAATTATGTGTGAATGTAGATTTTTATCAGTTTTGTCTTTATCTATTAAGAAAATCACATACAATCTGTATTAATCAGCTAATGTGAATTACGTTGATATATTTTCTCAAGTTAAGTTATCTTTACACTCAGCACTACTATTTCAATGAGCAACTCTTTTGGCCACATTATCAGATGGAGCATTATTATTCATTGCATTACATTTATTTTATCAATGAAGAGATACAAAGCAGTTGTTGAATATGATAAAAATGGGTAAAAACTACCTTTCCTTTACAACATGTTTATCCGATTACATGTTGACCACATATTTATTCTGGAGTTACTTTATCCCGTGTGACATCAGTAATTATATATGACTATTTAAATTCAGTTTCTCAGTCACAGGAGCCACAATTTAAGTATCCACCAGTTTCTGGCTACTATATTGGATAGCACCAATATAGAAGGTTTTCATCGTATCAGAAAGTTTTGTTGGACATCAGTATTATAAAAAATATGCAAGTAATACCCTTTTTTCAGTTAAGTCTAGTTGACTCATTTATAGAGCTGTAGGATATTTTCAACATGCTACCCTTCACCAGGAATCCCTTGCTAAATAAGTCTCTCTTGAATTTGAACATGTGGAGCCTTACAATTCTGTCAGCAAAGCTGGCTGGTGATGTTAAAGAAAATGTATACAGGTAGTCCTGACCTCTGGCCTTCTGATTCAGCTGGAGCTTACAGGATAAAAGAGCTTCTGTCTCCATCTGAAAGCATCTGGAAGCCTGCTCAGCAGTCATGCAGCTGTGCTTACCTCCAGCTCGCTGCCAAGCTCAGAAGGGAGCAAAATCAATTAAAGGGATAGATCACAGTGTTTACCAAAGAGGAAACCCCCCAAATCTGCAACAGTGAGAAGACAGAGCTGACGATTTAAAAACACTGGGCACTGAGAAAATTACAAGTCTTGATCTATATCTGCCCCTATCTAGGGAGGTCATTTTCATACTTTGGCTTTTGTATTCCTATCTGTAAGATAAATTGAGCACATTTCCATGTTCTCAAATGCCATAGTGCAGAATTTCCAGTGTTATCAAGCTATAATAATGCTTCACTCTTGCCTTCAGTGTCATTAGAGAGTTCTGTTCCATCTACAGGCCAACAGACAATATTCAATTGCCCTTTGTAGAAATCTGACATTAGACATGTGCTAGAGTATTTCCTTAGGGACTTGTAAAAATAAGGTAGAGTCTAAGGCAAAAGCACCTGGGGTTCTTGCATCTTGAAAAGGAGCCATCCATCCCCAAATTCAGATTTTTAGCTTTAGGAGAAGGCTAAGCATTTAAAGATTGAGTATTTAAATATTATAGTTGCAATAGCAACTCTTAAATTACATGAAATATAAAAATGAATATATGTCTGGTGTGAGCAGTGTTTTACAATTTCTCTTCCAAATGAAAGAGACCCCCTGTTTCTTTTCATTTGGTGGCTTGGTTTATACTTTCATTTTTACAGTCCAGACAACTAGCAAAGTTAAATTCAAGCCTACTTTTGTTCTTTACAAAAGGAGCTTGTTTTAAAAGAAAAAGGTTAATAAAAAATAAATAAAGGTGTGGTTTTTTTTTTTTTTACCTTTTCTGAAAGGTAGATTATTACCATGTAGAATGAGGTAATTGCTTATTCCATAGGTATTTTACTCCACCTGAGTTTCCAAACTTAAATAAAACTACCAACACTAAAGGTATTATTATACTTAGCAATATAGAGGCCATTCAGTTCCAGAACTGCCTAAATTTTTTAAAAAATTAAATCTTAAAAATAAAGTTTTCAAAGAAAATCAAACTCCTTTTTCCTCATTCATCAATATATTTTATGCATGAAAACAATGACATGGAGCTAATTCACTCAAATCTGCCTAGCATTCAGCACTTCATCAAATATAAGTACATTGCCAACTGATGATTGTTAATCAGTGTTTTCCGAAGTTATTTATTTATTTATCCTGGGAAGACACTTCTCATTAAAGTATATTTTATACCCAAATGTGGTGGCTGAATTCATCACAAGGCAATCAGCTACTGTGTGCAGAGGAATATAAGAAGGCACCACAGATGCAGAGAGATACAGATATGATGGTGATGTCGTTCTTGTTCTCAAGAAATAATGATGTGATAGAGTTGAAAATACAAACTACTCATTTTAGGTCTAGGTGCAGTGAAATGCAGGTATTATTTTTTGTTTTTCTTTTTGCGGTACTGGGAATTGAACCCAGGGGCATTCTACCTCCGAGCTATACTCCCAGCCCTATTTTTATTCTTTATTTTGAAACAGGGTCTCACTAAGTTGCAGAGGACCTCACTAAGTAGCGGAGGCTGGCTGCAAACCCAGATCCTCCGGTCTCAGCCTCCCAAGTACTGGGATTACAAGCGTGCGCCACCATGCCTGGCTCAAAATGCAGGTATTAAACAAAGATACAACTGAAATGCAATACATTGGAACTAGTAGGGTCAGAGAAGACTTAGAAGATAGTGGACCACTGCACAATAGGAGTCCTTTGATATGCAGAGAGTGTGCCCAGTCTATAGGAAGGATGTACCCTGGCACTGTCCAGTTGAAGTTAGCCCGAGTCTGGGCATAGGGCATATCAGAAAGAAGATACAGGGCTGGAGATGTGCATTGAAGGAAGTAAATGGCTGCATGAGGGATTTGAACTTCATTTGTAGACCATCATCATTCTGAGTCATCAAAGATTTCCAAGAAGTGGATTGACATTCTCATATCTATATATTAAGAGGTTCATTCTGACAACCCTCAAAGAATGGATACAACTATAATAAAGAAAAACACTTTAGGAAAATATTTTATTGTCAAGATATGGTACAGGCCCCAGGACCGCAAAAAAAGAAAAAAAAGAAAAAAAGAACAAATATACCACCATGGGAAAGACTGAGAGACAAGTCCAGGCTAGCATTTCCAGGCATGATGAATGAGAGAAGCATGTTCTACTGAAGCAAATCAATTTTCCTTCTGTTCTACTTTTGTTTGAGAGGTTTTTTGCCCCCCCTCAAAAAAAAAAAAACAGGACTGTGGACTGAACCCAGGGCCATTCTACCTCCAAGCTACACCCCTAGCCCTTTTATTTTTCATTTTGAAACAGGGTCTTGCTACATTACTGAAGGTCTTGCTAAGTTGCTGAGACTGGCCTCGAACTTGTGATCCTTCTGTCTCAGTCTCCCAACTACTGGTAGGATAGGCATGGATGACTATACCCAGCTATTATTTGCTTTTTAATGGGCTAAGATCTCCTAAGAATGTAGTGTCAACAAATATATTATGTTCCTATGTTAACATATTTTTATGTCATACTCTGTTTCCTATCTATTGCCAAACCCTAGTAGAAAGCAAAAATCTAAAACTAAATGAGTCTTCAATAATAAATATTATTCATTCAACCATTTATGTGATCAACGAATGTTCATGGAGTATCTCTTTAGTATACATGTCAAGGAATATACAAAAATATTGCAAGAAAAAAATTTTTGAATATTCAGGAGAAGAAATTCATCTTGTAAGAAGGATCGAGAAAATATTTTTAGAGATATTGGTATTTTAATGACCTGGGAGAATGGGAATGATTTGGGTAGAGAGGGGTTGAACAAAAAGTTTAGAAGGTAGATATGCCGGGTGTGGCTAACACCATCTAAATCAGCTGTCAAACAAAATTCATAGAGAGAAGTAGTGAAAACTAGGCAGGAAAGGTATGTTGGCAACAGATTGGGGGGGAGGCTCTTGAAAATCCAAACTTTATTCAGAAGATAAACATCACTGGTAAGAATTTTAATCAGGGACGTAACATGCTTAAAATATCCCCTCAAAAACATTAGAGTCAGATTAGCACATATTCTAGAAAATTTGCCTTCATTTATTGTGTGTTTTAAAGCTAACATTAAGTAGAAGGAAAAATTTCTCTCTCTAACTTGAGTAAGTAATTAGCATATAGAGGATTAACACGTTTGGGACATCATCAATCCTAGGTCCCATCTCTGCCACAGAAGCATCATCATGCTATTGAGGATAAAGGGCAAATGAAAATATATTACCAGGAAATTAACTACAGTCTGTATTGCGCCTGTGAAATGGCCAAATTTTATTTAACAAAGGAAACTTTCCCAATTCTCACTATTAATTTGTTTTCGTTCATCCAGAACATTTAAACTCTCTTTCTTAATTTAAAAGAAGTAAATAAAAAATATCTGGTTTGGGAGCCAAGTCCTAGAATTTCATAAACGATCCTGTCTAAAATTTGTTATGACTGAGCAACACATCCCTGGAAAATGATGCTTATATTTGTAATAGAAATGTCACCAGAGCCTTAAATATAGCGGCTCGACCTGTCTCTATTTCCGTGCCGCCAAGTCAAATTTATAATTGATTTTGGCTTGCACTTCCGACCACGTGTGCTGAGTTCAGGGGTACTGGATCGCATTCTTTAAAAATTTAAAATCCCATTTTAATCTAGTTAGGTTAACCTGTAAATCAGTTGTCCCCACTTATATTTTTTTATCCATCCATCTTTCTCATCAAAGCACATGAAAACTTTATTCTCGGAGAAATTTGTTAGTAAATAATAGATTTGGGGAGTTATTAAAGAAGTTCTTGGAACCCGTACTTCTTCCAGGCTACATCTAAATGATGGGAGATAAAGAAACTTTCCATTTGAACTTCGGATTGTTAAGGGCACCAGCGAACATTCTATAGCTATTACAAAACCATGTGTCAACATTATTTATCGATGTGGTGATGTGATGGTAACTGTGGTCTCTTATTATGGCACAGGAGAGTAAACAAGCCCAATAGATACACACACTTCATAAGCTTAGCATCCTGCACTCAAAATCCAATTAATTGCTCATGGCTAGAGACGGGGGGGAGGAGCAGTTCTGGCTGCCCATGCAGAATACAATGGTAACTGTGTGCGGCAGGACGGATTCAAAGTTTTAAAAATTAATTTTCAAATGGCTTTCAGAAATTCCACCAGATGGGAGTAAAACGGAGTTATGTTTAACCCTTGAGCTGGCAGTCTATGGTAGGAACACTGCCAGCTATAAAAAATAATAATCAGAGGCCCATGAACTGCTCTTTAAAAACGGTTACATTAAAACCCAGACACCTGTAGTTTTACTAGTTGCTAAAACGGCTTGTAATCGCACATGCATGAAACAGATGTGTAACCAGAGCCGTAGTAACTGGTTTCCATTATACAAACACAGGTGAACAGTGGGCAGGAGGAGGGATGGAAAATGGAGATTGGGAAAGGGAGGTTTGTACACGTTCGAATCTAATGTCAGAGATTTGTGTAAACCTTTGCAAGCAGTTCTCATTAAATATATATACTGGTTTGTCTCTTGATTGCTTTTTAAATCATGGGCATTTGCATTGCCCGAAATGATCCGCTTCAGCTTGGACAAGGTAACAGTGACTAATTCCCATCCCCTAAGACATGTGACATGTCTTCTTCAAAACACTAGTCTTACCGAAATGATTGCCAATGCTTTGCAGGAAACTTTTTAACAGACTTGAAGGGCCTTTTTTTTTTTTTTTTAGTTGTTTTTTTTTTAATAGATAACATAGCTTCAGGGTCTTATAAAAATCAACATTAAAGGATGTTTCCAGAACTTCAGTCTCTCAAAAACATGAACCAGAGCCTCATTTCCAGCGCCCTGGAGTTCGGCTGTTATAAAATTTACAGTACGGCATGTGGGTTCACTAGGGACTGAGTCATGCGGCCCAGGACGCACTGCACTGAGGAAGTCTTGTGAACCACTGCACAAATACATTTTTGTGAGTGTTTGGTTTGCTCAGCTGAACTTTGGGGGATTGAATTTTAATTCAAATGTTCCAAACTTCTGGTTTACAGCAACATCTGGGATGTGGAGAGTGGCTCGCTCCTTTTGGAGTTCCTTCGAAAGGAAAAATGAGTTGCAGGCGATTATAACATTCAACGAGGACGGTCCTTCCAGAAATCCTCATCACACCTGGGATAGAACCTTTGAGCCAATGTTTCCTTTCAGATGTCTTAGCAAAGGGAGTGCAAACAGAATGAATGAGTTGGAGCAAACAGGCGTCTGTGTGAAAAATCTCTCTGAATTGAGAGGGAAAACAGGATATGTGTTCATGCTCCCATAACTCATCAGGAAAACTCATTCCAAATCATTCCCAGGGATGATCTACTCCCTCAGAAGAACTTATCTTTTCACATTTTTTTTCCATCCTGAAGAAAAAAAAAAAAAAAAAAAAAGAAAGTTGTTCTTGGAATGGAAATGCAGCCTCTTGCAGAATGTGAATGAAAGACATCTTGACCTGAAGGTACATGTAGTGTTTTTAAAGGGCCATGAGGTGGTTCATTCTGCAGACCCAGCAGTTCTCTGGACTCAAATGATTCCTCAGGGACCAAAGCAGTGATGATGACGAGGAAGGAGAGGTGCAGAAAGCACCTGCTAAGTCTTCAAGCAAAGGCCAGGAAACAGCAAATGGAAGCAACAGGGCAAAGCTGTTTAGACATATTGCAAAGTCATTTGGGATATTCCCACTCTATCTGTTAAAGAGTCATGTATATTCTGACAACTATGCCCTTGTTCCAGGAGCTCGAAATTATTGGGTCTTTAAGTTATTCTCAGAGTATAAACTGAGCACTCCTAGAAGTGTATTAATTCTTTCAGACTAATGGTATGCCATTTACTTCATGAGCGCTCCACACTCAACTGGGAAGTTGGCATCACAAAATTTGGCCCGCCCATATTTTAAGATGCATGTACATTCTGGTTCATGAGGCAATATAGGGTACTAGTTTTTAACCTGGCTGTGCATTGGAATGACTGGCAAAACCTTATTAAAATGCACAAGTCTGAGTTCCACTTTGAGATTTTCACTCAGTTGAGCTGAGTCCCCTTTGTCTGAATATTTTCTAAAATGTAAATCCACAGATAATTTTTTTTTTTTTTTTTTGGTACTGGGGATTGAACTCAGGGGCATTCTACCTCTGAGCTACACTCCCAGCCCTATTTTTTATTCTTTATTTTGAAACTGAGTCTCACCAAATTGCAGAGTGCCTCACTAGGTAGCTGAGGCTGGCCGCGAACCCGGATCCTCCAGTCTCAACCTCCCGAATGCTGGGATTACAAGCCTGCGCCACCACACCCGGCCACAGATAATTTTAAATATGCTACCAGGGCTAAAATACTGTTTAAGAGATAAGTGTTTATCAAAACTCTGCTCATACCATATACACTTACAAAGTTAAACTTAGAAACCCATGAAAATACAGGATAAATTGATTTCCCTTAGCCCAGTGTGGTGGCACATGCCTATGATCCCAGTACTCAGGAGGCTGAAACAGGAGGATCGCCAGTTCAAGGTCAGCCCCAGCAACGTAGTGAGACTCTCAATAACCTAGTGAGACCCCATTTCAAGACAAAAAAAAAAAAAAACGAAAAAGAGCTGGGGGTATATCTCAAAAGTAGACCATCCCTAGATTAAGTCCCCAGTACCACACATACACAAAATTGATCTCCTTGCAGCTATATGAGCCTTGTAAGTGTGCAGGAATTGGGAGTAATCAAAGAGCAGGCAATGTGGGGATAGCTTCTAAAATTTAGTTGCAATATTGGTTCTTTTCTTGTCCCTGAGTCAATGTTGTGATTGTCAGCAGTCACCACAGCTAGAATGGTGGCTGGTTCTCAAGCATGTCCCTGGGAAGATTTTCCTTCTAAAGTTCCAGAGACATATTTATAACACCTCTATCAATGACTGGGAAATAGCAATCAACAAAGTCATGGGACATGGACATATCCATGTTGGACATGACCATTGCCAACATAGATCCAGATGTGGTTTCTTCTCCCCAGATAATCATAAAACCAAGGTCATCCAAATTCAATATATTACTTATCTTCTGTCAACAGATGCCCATTTCAAGTCTGTATCAATAATCAAAAGAGTCAGGCATGTCTACAACCCCAGTACTTGGGAGGCTGAGACAGAAATCATTTGAGTCCAGAGAACTGTTGGGTCTGCAGAATGAACCACCTCATGGCCCTTTAAAAACACTACATGTACCTGCAGGTTCAAGATCAGACTGAGCAACTTTGCAAGACTCCCAACAACCTAGCAAGATCCAATTCTAAATAAAAATAAAGGACTGGGGGTGTAGTTCAGAGACAGAATGTCCCTGGGTTCAATCCCAGTAGCACAAAAAATATCAAAAGAAGCCCCAAAGTGCATACCTATCTGACTTCAACAGTAAAAATTTAACTCATGTTTATAATCCTTTTCTTGCATAAAGTATAAGTGCTTCGTGGAGGATTTTGTTCTTCATCTAGTACTAGTAGCCAATTATGAAACATTGTCCCCCATTCTAAAGTTTTTGGGAAGAGATTTTTCCAAGCTTCGTGGTAGTGAAAGAAGAAATCCAGGGTAGATCTATACCAGGGACCAAAAGTTTCATATAGCAAGAAAGCCTTCAGCCAGCCATTGGATACCTGATTTGCAAAGACAAACATCTTTATCATTGACCTTTTTTTTTTTTTTTGTCACTTTCTTTTTCATCAAATATTCTGGCAATTCATGAAAAAAAAAAAAACCATCAATTTTACAGCTTCAATGAAATCACGTATTCATGACTTTTTTAGCTCAATTTAAAAAAAAAAGAAAAGAAAGAATTCATAGAAAAAAATCTTGCAAATCAAAGTTTCCAATGCTATAAAACTCTGAATACGGTTTTCCTTGTTTCTGTGAAAGGCTGGAAAGTGAAGTTTGTGCTTTTATTTTGTGATTTAATTTTTTAGTAATATGAAATGTTTATATCAGAATTAGATTGTCTTTAAATCATTTGCTTCTGTGATTAAAAAAAAACTTTCAAGACTGAACACAAATAATATTTAATTTCTGTTAAATCAGAAGTATAGACTCTCATCCAGCTTTTCTCATAAACATATTAAATTTACTGTATTGCATGCTTCCAGTTTCTTTCAGAAAATGCAGTCTTGTTAAAACATCTCACTTCATTCAGGTGGGAGGATAAAGAACATCTTCCTATATATGTTGTAAATGTAAAGGAAAAAAAAATAAGGCAAAAGATATAAGGATCTCTGCAGATCACCACCACCTCACCTTTGAGAATTACTCTCCCGGCCTTCCAGCAGGACCCATTCTATATAGCTGCTCTCCTGTTATTGTCTCACCCTGGATTCATTTTAGAATGCCAATTTGAATAATAATTTAATGCAGCTGTTAAGACGTCCTCTTTCTTTTGATGGTTGTTATTAATGACGTGCCATAACAAATGCAAGGCTAGCAGTCCTGGCCACTCTGCCTTACGCAGACCCTGTGCATCCTCCCTGGGACCTCTCCTCCCAGGGTCTTCCAGGCTCAGCCAGCTTCTGGCCCCTGTGACCCTTCAAGAGGCTCCTCTGCTGAGGGAAGTCCATTTCAGAGTTATTAGTCCAGCACTTAGGAACTATGTGGGCAGTCTCTTTGGTATACACAGTTGGAGAAGAAATTGTTCCTCACTATTCCCCAGAGAAGCAGCTTGGCCTTAATTTTAGTCCTCGGTTTGCTGCTGGTTTAGAGCAGAATCGTAATGCTATTTCTTTGTAACTGTTATTCCCCTGGATAGTTTTGAAATAACTGCTCCACAAGTGTTTTCTTCCCTAAAATCCAAGGGGACAAAGTCAGCAAAACCCTATAAGGTTCTTGGGGGGGGGGGGCAGTATAACCATAGACAAAATAAAAATAATCAAAGATCAGAGATAAAATATTCATGTTACAAGAAAATTTGAAAGAAAAAAGTACAGGGCTTGTGTAAAACCAGAAACTCAGATTTTCGCCCTGCAGCCCAGCCTCATCCCTCATTCCCCCTCCTGTTTATCAAATAGGTAAAAAAGCTTTGAAATCCATAATCACTTTTATTTTTTATTTTAATACTTCTTCCAGCAGATGCTCATTGGAGAGGACTTAATTACTTTATAAAGTTGGGAGAAAGTGGTTTGCTCTTTTTGATAAAAAAAAAAAAAAAAACCCTTGTTCTCTGAACAAGTTCTTTAATAAGTCTATATTGAAAAGTAGTTTTTCTTTGGGAGCTGAGTTATTGACCTTGTAATTACTTGAAAACTTATAAACATATTTCGTGTGGTATGCATTTGAAGGTTTCTCCTTGACGTTTAGTAAATTATTTGATTTAGTGCACTCAAGTGATTGCTGGAAAAGATTTATTATTTGGGAAGTCTTTTTCAATGCGCTGAAAGGCTGTATACTCCACAGTGAATTCTGGTGAAGAATATACTAAAGAATTTCAGGCTCTGAGAGAAGAAAGTTCTTGGAATTGTTTTTTCCGGTGAAAGCCAGTCCAAAAATTGTGTCATGTTTTAATCGAAAAGCATTTAGATAAACGACATAAGGTAAACGTCTCAGTAGCAGCCAAAACATTATCTTAGTTCTTGATTTACGAAATATTAATGTCATTTTCGTGGCAGGAAACCTTTCTTTTTTTTTTTTTTTTTTTTTTTTTTTTGCTTTAAGCATCTCTTTAGAGAAAGAATGTCAGAAAACACTGTGTGTTGCAAAAGTGTTTTTAAAGCACCATATCAGACATATCTTTGAACCTTGTTTTCTTTACTAAGCCAGGCCGGGGCATGGAAGGAGGTTGCTGAGGCTTTACAATCTATAATGTGGGTCACTCCTCTTTGACATTCTTTATTTGACCATTAACTCCAGGAAAGTGTATGAGGACAAATGAGTTCATGAAAGAAGCTAGGGGGGAAAAAAAGGAAAGTGAAGGGATGAAGGTCAGATTTTCAGGAAAATCATCCTCCAAGGGAGATGGCCATGATATCAGAGCAGAGAGAAGTGATTAGGAAGCCACCTCTTCTCTCTCCTTCTTTAAATGTGACATTTTCTTTCTTTTTTTTTTTTTTTTTTGCGGTACTGGGGGTTGAACTCCGGGGCATTCTACCTCCGAGCTATACCCCCAGCCCTATTTTTTATTCCTTATTTTGAAACCGGGTCTCACTAAGTTGCGGAGTGCCTCACTTAGGTAGCTGAGGCTGGCCACGAACCCGGATCCTCCGGTCTCAGCCTCCCGAATGCTGGGATTACAAGC
>PVLC010017211.1:0-34146 GCA_004027655.1 Graphiurus murinus
GAACTCAGGGGCATTCTACCTCCGAGCTACACCCCTAGCCCTATTTTTTATTCTTTATTTTGAAACCGAGTCTCACTAAGTTGCGGAGTGCCTCACTAGGTAGCTGAGGCTGGCCGCGAACCCGGATCCTCCGGTCTCAGCCTCCCGAATGCTGGGATTACAAGCGTGCGCCACCACGCCCGGCTCCTATTTTTAATTTTTTATTTTGAAACAGGTTCTAAGTTGTGGAGGGCCTCATTAAGTAGCTGAGGCTGGGTGCAAACCTACGATCCTCCTGCCTCCTGCCTCAGCCTCCCAAATGCTGGGATTACAAACTAGAGCCACTACACCTGCCCTCCCCAGTCTTCTTTTCTTTTTTTTTGTGGTACTAGAGATTGAAATTAGGGACATTCTACCTCTGAGATACACCCCCAGCCCTATTATTTTATTCTTTATTTTGAAACAGGGTCTAAGTTGCAGAGGGCCTAAGTAGCTGAGGCCACCAAACCGTATCCTTCTGTCTCAGCCTCCCAAGTCCTAGAATTACAAGCGTGTGCCAGCCACCATGCCTGGCTCTCTTTTCTATTTTGAAATGGGGTCTCACTAAGTTGCTGAGGGTCTTGCTAAGTGGCTGAGGCTGGCCTCGAACCTGCGATCCTCCTGTCTCAGCCTCCCAAGTACTGGGATTATCGGCGCGCACCGCCGTACCTGGCTGGGAGGGCCATTTCCAGGCCTGTGATAGCCAGGCCTGCCCAGGAGCCGCAGGGCAGGTCATGAGCCAGCATCGCCATGTGTTACAGAGAAGAGGGACCGAGGTGTCCAGAGCGGCTGCGCCTGGTCCAGGGTTGTGCGGCGTGAGGACGCAGGGCCCCATGGGTAGTGACACCGGCCTCCCTTTCCCTCTGCCCGCAGCAGGTTTGGTCCGGCTGTTCACTGGCTGTTCACCAGTGGCCTGGCTGGGTGCCCGAGCCCGTGCGCAGTGGAGCAGGACCTGGTTTGGGTGCTAATGGCCAGGAACCTGGAGCCGGGACACTCCTGCCCCGCGGGCCCGGCTTGCCCCAGTGACCCCCAAGCTGACTACTCCACGGCTCATGCCAGCCCGGGCTCTGACCTCAGGGGACCCTGCCTGGGGCCAGCGGGCGCGGGTGTGGGGGGCTGGAAGAGCAGAGGCATCTGGGAAACGTGGCCGACTCCACGTGGCTTTCTCCCCGCTCTGCAGAAGTCATCGGTGTGGGCCGGCGTGGTGGTGCCTGCCTGTCCTCCCAGTCCTTGGGAGGCGGAGACAGGAGGATCAAAGGTTCGAGGGCAGCCTCCGCAACTTAGTGAGACCCTCAGCAACTTAGTGAGACCCTGTTTCCAAATAGAAAATAAAATAGGAGCCGGGTGTAGTGGCGCACGCTTGTAATCCCAGTACTTGGGAGGCTGAGACCAGAGGATCTGGGTTTGCAGCCAGCCTCAGCTACCTACTGAGGCACTCCGCAACTTACTGAGACCCTGTTTCAAAATATTGAATAATAAAAAAAAGGACTGGGGGTGTAGCTTGGAAGTAGAATGCCCCTGGGTTCAATCCCCAGTACCGCAAAATAAATAAATAGATAGATAAATAAATAACTATAAATAAAAAGGGCTGGGGATGTAGCTGGGGGTTGAATGCTCCTGGGTTCAATCCCCAGTACCAAAAAACCCCAAAAACAAACCACAGGATTTGCTAATGAATCAGACCTGGAGCCGGACAGAAAAAGAGTTCAGGATGATCCTGAGGCCTTCAGTCCGGCAACAGAAAGATTAATAGAGCCGCAGAGACCCAGGTCTCGAGCGAATCATGTACGCCTGGTGGCGAGTTAGTGCCCGCCGCCTGTGAGCCATCTGCCCGCCGCCGCCGGCATTTCCTCCCGTGAGCAGGCGGCAGGAAATGGAGCTCGCTGCCGGCCCGGAGCCGCTGAGAGCCTCCCGCCTCGCTCAGCTCCTGGGGGACCCAGCAAACCAACCAGGGCCGTCCCTGCTGGTCCCCAAGCACGGCCGGCCGCCAAGGAGGCCAGCCTCAATCCACTGGGAGCTGGCGCCGTAAATCACAGCGGGGATTCGGAGAAGCCAGGATCCCGGCACCTGGAACAAGGCTCAGACAACGGAGGGGACGCCATGCACTCTCTCGGCAGCTGGCAATTAGATTTGCCATAAATTATTTCGAGGTAGCAGGAACTCCCAGATCTTGGCAGAGATGAAGGATTGGGGGGGGGGGTGCCCCACACGCCCCAAATCACTGCTGTGTGTGCACCTCAGGCTGTGCGTGCGTCTCAGAATAGACCACCAGGCATCACACCTGGCGCACGCTTGTCATCCCAGCATTTGGGAGGCTGAGACCGGAGGATCCGGGTTCAAGGCCAGCCTCAGCTACCTAGTGAGGCACTCCACAACTTAGTGAGACCCTGTTTCAAAATAAAGAATAAATAATAGGGCTGGGGGTGTAGCTCAGAGGTAGAACACCCCTGAGTTCAATCCCCAGTACCAAAAAAAAAGTGAGACATATTATCCTATTATTATTATTATTATTAATTTTTTTGCGGTACTGGGGATTGAACCAAGGGGCATTCTACCTTCGAGCTACACCCCCAGCCCTATTTTTTTCTTTATTTTGAAATAGGGCCTCACTAAGTAGCTGAGGCTGTCCATGAACCTGGATCCTCCAGTCTCAGCCTCCCAAGTACTGAGATTATAAGAGTGTACCACCACGCCTGGCTCTCCCAGACCGATTTTATCTTTGTTTCAAAACAGGGTCTTACTAGGTTACTGAGAGTCTCACTACTTGCTGAGGCTGTCCCCGAACCTGTGATCCTCCTGTCTCAGCCTCCCAAGTACTGGGATTACAGGTGTGTGCCACCACACCTGGCTTATTTATTTTGTGGTATTTTGTGGGATGGAAGCCAGGGGCATTCTACCTCTGAGCTGCACCCTGAGCCCCCACATGTCTCCTCAGAAGCAGCCACAAGAGCTTTTCCTGCCGTCCCTGCACCCCCCCCCCCAGTCCCGAGTGGCCGGGCTGTCCCCTCTCTGGGGTTGGGGCCGCCTCACCTCGCCCCTGACCACCTGGTGTAAACCTCGGCCACTTACTCTTTTTTTGTGTGTGTGTGTGGTACTGGGGATTGAACTCAGGGGCATTCTACCTCCGAGCTATACCCCCAGCCCTATTTTTTATTCTTTATTTTGAAACTGAGTCTCACTAAGTTGCAGAGTGCCTCACTAGGTAGCTGAGGCTGGCCGCGAACCCGCATCCTCCGGTCTCAGCCTCCCAAATGCTGGGATTACAAGCGTGCGCCACCACGCCCGGCTACTTACTCTTCTGCAGTTCTGGAGACGGGATGTGCTGGTTGCTGAGAGTCTCACTGTTTGCTGAGGCTGTCCTCAAACCAGCGATCCTCCAGTCTCAGCCTCCCCAGGACTGGGATTACAGGCGTGCTCACCACGCTCTTACGCACTGATCCGCCTCCACCCAGGGCCCCTCCCCGGGGGTCTCCGCTGTGTCGGCCGCGCTGCACTGAGGACAGGGACGCTGGCCGTTCTTCCGGGGGGCACGTGCTTTGGGCCCCCCAGGTCTTGGGCACAGAGTGACACACACCTCAATGCAGCCAATGGGGAGACGTGGGGTGACAGCCGGGTGCGGGGAGGACGACGCTTGGCTGACGCCACCTGGTGTGGCCGCCGGGGACAGGGACGCCAGGGCCAGAGCAGATGCCCGGCTCAGGAACTGAGTCATCCTGCCGCCTTCCTGCGTCAGCTGGCAGCTGGGGCCGCCCTGGGGACCCGGCAGATGCCTCGTTCAGCATAAAAAGCACGGCCCTTCCGCTGCGCGAAAACAAACCCTGATTGAAAATGTCCTTGCAGCCGGGCGTGGAGGTGCACGCTTGTCATCCCAGTACTTGGGAGGCTGAGACCGGAGGATCGCAGGTTCACGGCCAGCCTCAGCTACCTAGTCAGTCGCTCCGCAACTTAGTGAGACCCTGTTTCAAAATAAAGAATAAAAAATAGGGCTGGGGGTACAGCTCGGAGGTAGAATGCCTCTGGGTTCCATCCCCAGTACCGCAAAAAAAAAAAAAAAAAAAAGAAAAGAAAATGTCCTCCCAAGCCAAGGACAGCAGCACACACCTGTAATCCTAGGACTCAAGAGGTTAAGACAAGAGGCTCATAGGTTTGAGGCCAGCCTCAGCAACGTAGCGAGACCCTATTTCAAAATAAAAAGGCTTGGGGAGGTAGCTCAGACATAGAATGCCCCTAGGTTCAGTCCCCAGCACCAAAAAAGAAAAATGAAATAGGAAAAGGAGAGACTTGGCTGCTGGGCAGGTGACCCCCTTCAGGGACATCTGAGTCACTGGCCTGGGGGAATGTACCTCAGGTGACACGGTAAAAACCTAGGGACAAAGTCGGGTGTGGTGGCACACGCTTGTAATCCCAGTACTTGGGAGGCTGAGACAGGAGGATCCGGGCTCGTGGCCAGCCTCAGCTACTTAGTGAGGCCCTCTGGAACTTAAGTGAGACCCTGTTTCAAAATAAAGAATAAAATAGGGCTGGGGGTGTAGCTCGGAGGTAGAATGCCCCTGAGTTCAATCCCCAGTACCACACACACACACACACACACACACACACACACACACACACACACAAAAGCCAGCCTCAGCAACTTAGTGAGGCTGTCATTAACTTAGTGAGACCCTGTTTCCAAATAATAAAATAAAAAGGGCTGGGGGTGTAGCTTAGAGGTAGAATGCCCCTGGGTTCAATCCCCAGTACCACAAAACAAACAAACAAACAAAAAAACCCAAAAAGTCTTGCTAGGCGGGAAGAGAACCAGGAGGCCACAGCCGGTCCCGTGCCTCCTCCCACAGCGGCTGAGACCTGGGGGCCGGCGGCAGCTGGGTCCTCGGTACAACCTGGCAGCCGCCCAGCCCAGGTGGCCTCGGCCCTCGGCCAGTTCTCTCTCTTGCAAAATTCTTCCTCTCTCACCTCCCCTCGGGGAAGCATCCTAGCAATTCCGGAATGCCCCTTATCCAAACACGAAGGTCCAGGTGGCGCAGGAGTGACCCGGGGCGGCCATCCCTGACCTGTGTCCTCCAGGCCGGGTGCCAGGCAGCCCGGGAGCAGGGGACACAGAGGGGCCGGCACGGGGGCCACCCTGGATCAGCCGGGCTGGGCTCCAGGGACCGGAGGGCGGGCCCCCAGCAAGCGAAGCTCTGTGGGATCTGATCTGAGGATAGGCCAGCCTCAGCTACCTAGTGAGGCCCTCCGCAGCTTAGTGAGACCCTGTTTCAAAATAAAGAATACAAAATAGGGCTGGGGGTGTAGCTCGGAGGTAGAATGCCCCTGAGTTCAATCCCCAGTACCGCAAAAAAAAAAAAAAAAAAGAGAGAGATACTCTGGGCTGGGCGTGGGGGTGCAGGCCTGTGATCCTAGTGCTGGGGAGGCTGAGACAGGAGGATCACAGGTTGGAGGCCAGCCTCAGCATGCAGTGAGACTCTCAGCAACCTAGTAAGACCCTGTTTCAAAACAAAAATAAAATAGGGCTGGGGGTGTAGATCAGAGGTAGAATGCCTCAGGGCTCAATCCTCAGTACCAAAAAAAAAAAAAAAAAAAAAGAGAGAGAGAGAAAGAGAGAGAGAGACTAGGGCGGCTAACTGAACCTCATCGGCAGTCACTTTTGCCCGCTCAACTATGAGCCACAGATTCCTTGGAAGTAGGAAACGCAAGTCTTTGGGACTATAATTTTGCCTCTCAAAGCAACCAAAACCCTAGAAGCCAGGCGTGGTAGCTCAGGCCTGTAATTCCAGTACTTGGGAAGCTGAAACAGGAGGATCACCGGTTTGAGGACAACCTCAGAAAGTAGTGAGACTCTCATCAACCTAGCAGAGGCTGTTTTGAGATAAGAAAGAAAGTATAGCTCTCAGGTAGAATGCCTCTGGGTTCAATCCCCAGTACAAACAAAAACAAAACAAAACAAAAAAAACCCCAAACAAACCAAACCAAAAGCCATAGAAAGTGAGACACATGTAATCCTAGTACCTGGGAGGCTGAGACAGGAGGATCGAAAGTTCAAGGCCAGCTTTGGCAATTTGGTGAGGGGCTCAGCAACTTGGCAAGACCCTTTTTCCAAAAAAAAAAAGAACAAAATAGGGCTGGTAGTTTGGAGGTAGAATGCCCCTGGGTTCCATTCCCAGTACAATGAAAAAATAAATACATAAGTAAATAAATAAAATAAGGCTGGAGGTGTAGCCCAGAGGTAGAAGTTCCCTGAGTTCCATCCCCAGTACCACACACACACACACACACATTCCCTTTTTGCCAAAGCTAGTTTGAGGTTTATGTTTTCTTTTACCGCAAAAAGCTGGGATTCTTTAAAACGAAAGACGGCATCTTGTTTTACTTTGTATCCCAAGCACCTAACGGGGTCCTGGGCCTCTGGGAGGTGCTAAGCACGGGTTTGTTGACTGAATAACAATTTGCAGGAACACCCTCTCCACCCCCAGCCGTCCCTCCGCAGCCAAGAGAAACCTGGGTAGAGGTCACGGCGGGTCAGGCGCTGCAGCTCCCTCACAAAGCGGCCCCTGGGGCGGCCCAGACGGAAGCCCCGAGCGTGGGCCGCCAGCGGCTGGGCGGCCTGAGCCGCCACTTCCAAATGACTCCCGGGCGGGCAGATTTATCCGCGTCATTTCTGGGCAGGAAGTCCAGCTGGCTGGCAGCGGGGTGTCTCGGCGGCCTGCGCGCCGCCAGGAAAGGCAAAAAGGCCCTGGATTGCCGAATCTGTGCAGCTGGGGGCGGCGGCCCAGCCCGGGTAGAGGACACCGGGGTGGGGTGGGGCTCGTGCATCGTCCCCAGGACGCAGCTGTCACACAGCCAACGGGACCCTGCGGTTCTTGTCCCCACAACAGGAACGAGGTTGGAGGCAGGACCCCCCTCTGCAGACGCCCCAGCCTGCATGTCCCACCTCACGGAGCGCCAGGGTGCTTGTGGGTTTGTTTTGGTTTTGCAGTACTGAGGATTGAACCCAGGGGCATTCTACCTCCAAGCTGCACCCCAGCCCTATTTTTTATTATTTATTATTATTATTATTATTATTATTATTATTATTATTTGCAGTACTGGGGATTGAATCCAGGGCATTCTACCTCCGAGCTATACCCCCCAGCCCTATTTTTTATTCTTTATTTTGAAACAGGGTCTCACTAAGTTGCGGAGTGCCTCACTGGGTAGCTGAGGCTGGCCTCGAACCCGGATTCTCCGGTCTCAGCCTCCCCAGTACTGGGATTGCAAGCGTGCGCCCTCACACCTGGCATTAGAGGGCCGATTCACATGTTGCGGGCTTGGTGAAGCTGTTCCTCTTGCCAGGAACTCTGGTCCTGGCCCCAGTTAAGCCGCCTGGCTACTCTAACGCCCCCCTGGGTGGGCCAAAGCTGAGCTGAAACACTGTTTTCCATTCTGTTAGTCAACTTATACTTACAAAAGTAACAAAAAAGTAACAAATGATATGTTGCAGTGTCTAGGATGTTCCCCCGCTCTGTGTATCTTTGTTAAAGATACACACAATTTACTCAGCTGTCATCAAAAGCCTAGGGGTAGGAGCTGGGCGCACACTTGTTATCTCAGTACCGGGGAGGCTGAGATAGGAGGATCGCAGGTTCGAAGCTAGACTCCACAATTTGGCAAAACCCTCAGCAACTTGGCAAGAACTTGTTTCCAACTAAAAAATAAAAAGAGCTGGGGGTGAGCCGGCCGTGGTAGCGCAGGCTTGTAATCCCAGTACTTGGGAGGCTGAGACCGGAGGATCCCAGTTTGCAGCCAGCCTCAGCTACTTAGCGAGGCACTCCGAAACTTAGTGAGACCCTGTTTCAAAATAAAGAGTAAAAAATAGGGCTGGGGGTGTAGCTCAGAGGTAGAATGCCCCTGAGTTCAATCCCCAGCACCACACACACACACACACACACACACAAATAACAAGGAAGGAAGGAAATGTTGGAAGCAACCCGAAGTATTTATTGGCTCGTGTCACTGCCAACGTAGGAGTCGGATGAGCTTCAGGCACAGCTGGATCTAGGGGCTCAGCATGGCACCATCAGGGCTCTGTTTCCTCTGGGTTGGTTTTATTCTTAGAAAGATGGCACCAGCAACCCTGACCCACGTCCCTTGGACTTGCCCCATAGAAAGAGATTCTGTACTCGGGCAGCTCCCAAATGGAAGGCCTCGGAGCCCTGGCTGAGAAGGGACAGGCCAGCCCACCCGTCCTGCAGCGCTGAGAGGAAAGAAGAGAATCCTTTACCAACAAGCCGGGGCCTGCAGGCGGGGGACGCCGGCCACAGCTGTCCTGCAGAAGCTCCCCTGCACACTGCCCTCCCGGCCCACCACCAGGAAACACCCAGGCCTCGCAGTCTCGAGGGAGGCCGCAGTCCATGCCCCAGCCGCTTGGATTCACGACCCTGCCCCCCGGGAGCCTGTGAACCCTGCGCACAGTCAGTCCGCATGTCATAAGCGCACAGTAGGTTGCTCAGGGTCTGCCCCCCACTGGGCCATGAGATCCCTGAGGGCGGAGACCGTGTCTGTCCTGTTCTCTGGGTGTGCCTAGCAGCTAGCGCACAGTAGGTGCTTCTCAACCTGTAGCGCACACAGTAGGTGCTCCGGGAATCTTTAACGAATCAGTGAACGGGTCTCAATGGGAACCAAGCTGCCTGGCCGCACAGACATTTCAAAGTCATCAAGGAGATGGGAAAGGAGAGGTTGGGGATGGAAGAATGGATGGATGGAAGGATGGACGGATGGATGGATGGAAGGAATAACGGACAGACGACAGAAATCTAGAGCCTGTGCTCAGAGGAGCCTCCCAGACCTCGAGAAGACCCGAGAGAGAGAGAGATAGAGAGAGAGAGAGATAGAGAGAGAGAGAGCGCGAGCGAGCCAGCTGGGCATGGCGGCGCACGCTTGTAATCCCAGGACCTGGTGGCTGAGACAGGAGGATCCCAGACTCGAGGACAGCCTCAGCAGCTTTGTGAGGCTCTTAGCAACCTAGTGAGACTTTGTTTCAAAATAAGAAATAAGAAATAAAATGGGGCTGAGGGTGTAGCTCAGAGGTGGAATGCCCCTGGGTTCAATCCCTAGTACCACAAGGGGGAGGGGGGAGAGAGAGAGAGAGAGAGAGAGAGAGAGGAGAGAGAGAGAGAAAGAGGGCGTGGTCTTTGCCGGGATGGGCCCAAGGTGGGCGGGACTTGCCGGATGGGCGTGGCCATTGCCAGCAGGGGTGGGAGGGACTGGCCCGGGTGGGCGTGGCCGCTGCCCGCTGGGGTGGGCGGAACTGGCTGGGATGGGCGTGGCCTTGGGGGGGGCCGGCCGGGGTGGGCGTGGCCTTGCGGGGCTGACCGCTGCCACAGGAGGAGGAGGAAGCCCGGCGGAGCCTCCGCCCCTGACCTCGCCTGGGTTCTACAAGAAAGCCTCCATTGTAACTGGGTAATTGGGCTCCTGAGCTTCCCGGCTGGCTGGGGGCGGAGGCGAAGGGAACAGTCTGTTTTCTATTTGGCCCCGCGGCGGCCAAGGCCTCGCTCCCTCCCAGCCCTCTCCCTCCAGTCCCGGGCCATCCGGGGGACATTCCTTGGCCCGGGCCGGGCGTGCGTGCGTTAGAGCTGCCCG
This sequence comes from Graphiurus murinus, assembly GCA_004027655.1. NCBI lineage: Eukaryota > Metazoa > Chordata > Mammalia > Rodentia > Gliridae > Graphiurus > Graphiurus murinus. The sequence continues at coordinate 9,637 of PVLC010017211.1, forward strand.
CCCTCTGCCCCAGCTGGCTGACCCAGGAGAAGCCATATTCCCCAAACCTACAAGCAGCCTCCCGCGAAGCCATTACTGCAGCCCTCCTTGGGAGGGGGTGGCCCAAAGGAGGGACTCACAGCCTGGCTCCTCCTCCCTGGAGCTGTGTGGCCTGGGGCCCTCCACTCAACCTCTCTGGGCGTCAGTCTCCCCATCTGTAAGGTGGAGAGGACAGAAACACAGGAAAGGCAGCAGGAAATCCGGGGTGTATGTCCAGGAGGTGCGATGGCTGCAGTTACTCCGCCTCTTCTCTTAGGGAGCTGAGCCTCCTGGGTCTAGTCCGGGTGGTGAGCCGAGGGTCTCTGTCCCAGGCAGTTTAGATCGGGGAGACCAGCGGACATGCGTGAGTGAGGCAGTGCTCTGCTCCTGAGGTCAGGGCTCCGAGCAGGTGCGATGGGAGGGGAGGAAGAGGATCCAGGAGGAGCCTGTGACCCCCCCCCCCATGTAGGGTTAGAAGACAAAGGGACTCTGTTGATGTGTCCCCGAAGTCCCCGAGTTCTGCAGGAGTTTCAGGATGCTGCAGCTGGAGGGCTTCTGGGAGGAGGTGAGCCAGGGCTGAACCCGCCTCTGCTGTGTGTCTCCAACAGTGTCTTCATCTCTCTGGGCGTGTGTGTGTGTGTGTGTGTGTGTGTGTGTGTGTGCGTGTGTGTGTGTGGTGATGGGGATTGAACCCAGGGGGGTTCTACCTCTGAGCTACACCCCCAGCCCTGCTTTATTAATTTATTTTTTAAATTTTGAAACAGGGTCTCACTAAGTTGCTGCAGGTCTCTTTGCTAAGTAGCTGAGGCTGGCTGCAAACCTGCCATCCTCCTGTCTCAGCCTCCTAAGTACTGGGGTTACAGGTGTGCACCACCATGCCTGGTGTTTCGGGGCCTCTGGACTTCATCTTTTGGGGATTTCTTCAAGAAAAAAAAAAAGAGTGGCCCAAGTCAGCCAGGACTTTAACAGAAATAGGGCAACTGAGGAAGAAATCAAGGCACCTCAAACTTAGCTCTAGTTGGATAAAACTCATCGAGACTTTGGCCCAGATGCTCAGAACGACCCAGTTCCAGTGTTACAAAGAACACTGGGGCAAGTCACTTGATGTCCCCCAGCCTCAGTTTCCCCATCTGTGAGAAGAGAGAACTGCAGGATGACTTAGCATGGCAGACATCCCGGCAAGGAACCCCACCGCAGGGCGGTGTTTTTTGGGGGGTGGGGGGCTTTGAAAGCTGACGCCTGCTCTGACCCAGGACCAGGCACGGAGGGGGCCCGGTCCACGCCGTGACCCTGGGCGCAGCGCTGAGCCTTGCTGACAGTGAGCACTTTGGCAGGAGTCCTGTCTGGCCTGGAATCCGCCTCGGATGTTTTTCCAGGGCCTGGGAGCTTGGCCAAGTCATCTCAGAAGACGTCATAAATCACCATTGAGCACTTACTGTATGCCAGACGCGATTTTAGATACGGACGCGGGAGATGGGCTCGGGCCTCCTGCCGGGGCCAGCCTGGGGGTTCTCAGGGCAGGCCTGGGAGCCAGCGGCAGATGGGGGGGGCGGCAAGGCTGGGGGAGCTTGATCATTCTGGCAGGAAACAGAGAGGGCATGAGAGGCATGGTTAGCATCCCCAGGAGGGAGAGAAGCGCCGGCTCTCTGCTGGCTGTGCAGCTCCACTCTCAATAATAAATACGACTACTTCTGGCTCTCCTGCCAGACAGGACCCCTCAGCCCCACCCGCCCCACCGGGAGTCAGGTGTGGCCACGAGACCAGGGCGGAGGCCTCTGAGCTGAAGCTTTTCAGAGCCAGTGCAGCTGCCGGGTGAGGTGGTGCATGCTTGTGATCCCAGTGCTTGGGAGGCTGAGACAGGGGGATCGCAGGTTGGAGGCCAGCCTCAGCAACATAGCAAGACTCTCGGCAACTTAGCGAGACCCCGTTTTCAAACTAGAAAATAAAATAGGAGCCGGAGGGTAGTGGCACAAGCCTGTAATCCCAGTCCTTAGGAAGCTGAGACGGGAAGATTGCAGGTTCAAGGCTAGCTTCAGCAGCTTAGGGAGACCCTCAGCAATTTAGTGAGACCTTGTTTCAAAATACAAAATAAATTAAAAAAAAAAAAAAGGCTGGGGGGTGTAGCTCAGAGTAGAATGCCCCCTGGGTTCAATCCCTAGTACCACAAAACAAAAGAAAACAAAGAGCCAGTTCAGAAAGAAAGAAAGATGGAAGGAAGGAAGGAAAGGAAGGAGGGAAGGAGGGAGGGAAGGAGGGAGGGAAGGAAGGTTCCATCTGGGTCCCAGAGTGAGGATGGAGGCACAAGGCCCCCGCTGCCCACACATATGCACAGATGCACAGCACACGTGAGAAACAAACTCTGACCTTTTTTTTTTTTTTTTTCAGAGAGTGGAGGGCGTCGGTACTGAGGTTTGAACCCAGGCACATTTTACCTCCCAGCTACACCCCTGGCCCTATTTTTTTTTTAATTTGGAAGCAGGGTCTTGCTAAGTTGCTGAGAGTCTCACCTTAAGTTGTGGAGGCTGGCCTCAAACCTGCAATCCTCCCGCCTCAGCCTCCCAAGCACTGGGATGACAGGCAGGTGCCGCCACACCTGGTGGGACTCTGGTTATCTTAAGTGGTGAGCTTTTGGATCTGTTTGGTGCTGCGACGGCACCAAGGGGCCCATCAGGCAAGGAAAGAAAGTGTAGGTGGCCTCGCTTGTCTGAAGTCCCACAGAGGGGGGATGGGGGAGCCAAATCGGCCCTGGCTACAGCCTTCGGGAGGGGCCGAGGAGCCCGCCCAGCGCCTCACCACGAAACCCGCCCCCCATGGGAGCCAATGTCAAGGTCTCCTGCTCTCCAAATGAACAGCCCGCTCGGCTCACACCAGGCCCTGTCTGCCGCCGCTGTTCTCAGGAGCCGCCAGCAAGATAAATGGCCATGTTCCGGGCAGAGCACCTTGCGGCCAGGGGAGAGAGGCGCAGGGATCAATCACTGCGGATCCTGCGTCGTGGCAGCGCCGGGGGCCCAGGGGACTGGGGGCCGAGGGGGGGGCTGGGAGGCCAGGTGGGGACTGAGGATCAGGGTACTGGGGGATCAGGGGGCTGGGGGGGTCAGGGAATTAAGAGGGCCAGGGGATCGAGGGGCCCGCGACACCGAGCTTCGCAGGACCCCATGGGTTTGCACCGAGCAACTGCTCATTTTCGTGTCTGACATTCTCCATTTCTCCTCTTACCGTTTAACCGTGCCCCTTCTCCTTGCAAAACCACGTCTGTGTCCCTCTCGTGCCGGGGTGGGGCCCCGTCTCCCCAAGCTCAGGGCGGCCCCGCATTCCGTCCCCGCATTCCAGGACCCCATGGCCAGGGTCGGGGATCCGGACCTGTGTCCACACAAGGTGCAGGGAAACTTCCCCCGTCTGCTCAGAGATGCAGAGGTTTTTCTTGGAGCCATCTCTAGCTTCTAGCACAAGCACAGGCGCACAATAGGTGTGCAGTAAGATTTGATGAATGTGTGCACACACAGTATAACCAGCCGGAACCGACACAGCTGAGCTCCCAGTGCTTGGGAGGCTGAAGCAGGAGGATCGCAGGTTCGCGGCCAGCCTCGGCAGGTTAGTGAGGCCCTCAGCAACTTAGCAAGATCCTGTCTCAAAATAAGAAATAAAAAGGGCTGAGAGTGTACCTCAGAAGTAGAACACCCCTGGGCTCAATCTCTAGCACAGAAAAAGAAAAGGAAAGAGAAAGAGGAGAAAAAAGAAAAAGAAGAAGAAGAAGAAAATTCTGTCACTTCAAGAGGGTTCCTTCATGGCTCAGGACCTGTTTTCTTGCCTATAGAATGGGATTAATGAATGCACTTAAGCCGAGCGTGGTGGTGCACGCTTGTCATCCCAGGACTTGGGAGGCTGAGACAGGAGGATCACAGGTTCATGGCCAGCCTCAGCGACTTAGTGAGACCCTGTTTCAAAGTAAAGAATTAAAAAATCAGGGTAGGAGTGTGCCTTGGCGGTAGAATGCCCTGGGTTCAACCTCCGGTACAATGCAAGAACGCATGAATGCACTTATCAGTAGCCGATTGTATGAGTCAGCTATCGCCACCGATGTGCTGCTTAACAAATGATCCCCGAAGCTCAAAACAGCAATCCTTCGTTATCGCGTGCAGACGCCATTGGCCGGGGCTCACTCTCTCCAGAACTGGCTGGGCAGGAGGAGCACATCTCTGGAGCAGCGGAGGCAGAGAGGCGTCAGGGCGCCCGGTGCACGAAGCCTGGAGAGCCCGGGCCCCTCTGCATGCCGCAGTGCGGACACCCCGCGTCGCCAGGCCTCGCCGGTGTCCTTCCCAAGCTGCCTCCCTCTAGGGCAGCGACGGGGAAGCTGAGGTTGTGCAAGGGCACGCGTAGCTGGGTCTCCAGGGACCTCTGCCAGCGGGAGGCCGGCTCCCCGCCCAATCAGCAGCCCTGTGCCAGCTGCGGAAGACGCCCCGACCAATCAGGAGCCCTGTGTCAACTGCGGAAGACGCTCCGGCCAATCAAGAGCCCTGTGCCAGCTGCAGAAGACGCCCCGACCAATTAAGAGCCCTGTGCCAACTGCAGAAGATGCTCCAACCAATCAGGAGCCAGGACGCCGTTGCCACCTGCAACACCCCCAGTATAAAGCAGATTTGCAGCTCCCGGGAGAAGGCTCTTGCCGGGTCAGAACCCGGCCACCTGGCCTCGCATGCTGACCCCAGCTGTCGCCCCGCGCCCGCAGGACCCCTCCTCTGTCAGGCCCCATCATCCGCTGGCATCCATCACCGGGGAGAAGAGAAAGACGCTGCCACATCGTTGTCCCGGGATTAATGTCCCCGCTGCGAAAACAAACGTCGCCTCTTCCCGCCAACGTTTATTTTTTGATAAATGCTGTGACTTTGCGTTGACATTTCGGAAGCAGCGGGAGACCATTACCCGGTGACAATGTTCTATTCCACTGACATTATCTCTTAATTATAATATGCAAGTAATGCTGCAAAGACAAAAAAAAAAAAAAAAAAAAAAGCCCATAAATAGCTCATTTGGAGTCACAGCACCGGGCCCGGCCGTGGGGGAGCCGACGGGAGCGATTTCCTTCAGCGCTTGCAAATGACGGGAGACGAATGTACGTCTGGGGGCCTCCTGCGTCCTGTCGCCTCAATGACAAAGCTGCCGGGGGGCGAGAGGTGGCGCCCGCCGTGGGCTCCCGCCCTCCTGGCGCGCCCCAAATCCGAGGGCGCCTCGCCCCTCGCCAATTAACAGCCTGCCAACAGGGCCTGCAGAAAGCGCTTTAATGTCTGCTGCACGGGGCAGGCATGGATTTTTTCTTCCCCCCTAGGAAATTAATTCGTGAAGAGGCGGAGAGGTGCAGGGACAGGCCGCCTGCTGTCTGTGCAGCTCCCCCCGGGGTCTGCGCGGCGGAGGAGATGTTCCCCAAGTGCCCGGGAAGCAGGCTTCTGGGAAGGGGGTCCTTGGGGGTCTGGTGGACCAAGGAGCGCAGCACAGGTGCGTGGAAAACCAGGAGCCGCCGCCCTGCCCCCAGCAGAAGCCGCAGGAGCAACTGCGCATGCTCGGGTCTACACTGACCACTGGCTGGTGGCCCTCGGGTGAGCGTCTGGCCTCTCTGTGCCTCTGCTTTCAATGTCAGTAGAGGAGAGGATGGTTAACAGTGAGGTGACACGATTTCATGGGGGGGGGGAGGGGGAGGGACAGGGACCCAGACACGCGCCTTTCCTGGGCTGCCATACGCAGCCGCAGCAGCAGGGACTCGCCCCCTTACGGTGGCGGTGCACGCCTGTCATACCAGGACTTGGGAGGCTGAGGCAGGAGGATCGCAGGTTTGAAGCCAGCCTCAGCAGCTTAATGAGGCCCTCGGCAATTTAGTGAGGCCCTGTTTCAAAGTTAAAAAAAAAAAAAAAGCTGGGCGTGGTGGCGCACACTTGTCATCCCAGTACTCGGGAGGCTGAGACCGGAGGATCGAAGGGTCATGGCCAGCCTCAGCTGCTTAGTGAGGCCCTCTGCAACTTAGTGAGGTCCTGTTTCAAAAAATAAAGAATAAAAAGATAGGGCTGGGGGTGTAGCTCGAAGGTAGAATGCCCCTGGGTTCCATTCCCATTGCAAAAAAAGAAAAGAAAGTCACTTCCAAGAACACCGAGGCTGATGGCATGTGTGTGTGTGTGTGTGTGTGTGTCTGTGTGTGTGGTACTGGGGATTGTACCCAGGGTTATTCTACCTCTGAGCTACACCTGCAGCCCCATTTTTAAATTTTTATCTTGAAACAGGGTCTCGCTAGGTCGATAAGAGTCTCACTACTGGCTGAGGCTGTCCTCCAACCTGCGATCCTCCCGTCTCAGCCTCCCAAGTACCGGGATGACAAGCGTGCGTCCCCACGCCTGGCTGACTCTCCTCTTCTTGCAGACTCAGGAGCGGGTGGGGGCAGGAACTAGAATTCCCGCAGGCTGGACACGGGCACCGGGCACCTCGGATCCCAGCAGCTTGCCCAGGGGCTGGCAAGGCTCGGCCTCCTGCCTGGGCCTCCCAGCTGATGCCATGGGGAAACCATGTCCTGGCCGAGCACAGCTGCTGCCTCCAGCGGCCAAGGCTGCAGGGCGCCCCTGTCCTTGTGGCCAGGCCTGGCGGATGGCGTGGGCCGGGAGGCCTGGCGGGGTCCGGAGACCCAACAGCATGGGGCGGTTTGGAGCCCCAGCCTGTGACTTGATGGCTTCCACGCCGCGTCCGTCCCTCTGCTGAGACCCATTTGGCCGGGAGGCCGCGGAGGCCGGGCAAGCCTGGTGGGCGTCCTGGGAGGAGCGTCCGGCCCGCCTCCGCCCCCACGCCCAGGCCTGGGCCGGGACTTCTCGGGAATGTCCGAGGAGTTTGCTGCAACTAAGGCCTCGTGGCAAATGCGTCGTGGAATTTAGATGCCTGCCCAGCCCCGGCTCGTGGGCGGGAGGAGCGGCCGCCTCTGCCCTCCGGTGACACACTGCCCCAGGCCCGGCTCACCTGCCTCTCCCTCGAGTTTCCTGGCCGTTCCGGGGAGCCGGGCACTATTTTTAGACTCATTGATTCCTACCTCCGCTTCCTCGCCGCCCACACGGGAATGACCAATGCTGGCTCTTCCTAGCCGGGCCTGGGGAAGAGTCTGAACACTTTCTTCCCCCACTAAGACATGCCAGTGCTTTCTGGAAGCTGGGCCCCCAGGGCTGGTTCAGAAAGGCAGAGAGAGCCGGGCGTGGTGGTGCACGCCTGTCATCCCAGGACTTGGGAGGCTGAGACAGGAGGATCACAGGTTGGAGGACAGCCTCAGCAAGTAGTGAGACTCTCATCAACCTGGTGAGATCCTATTTCCAAATAAAAATAAAATGTCGGGCATGGTGGCGCACGCTTGTCATCCCAGTACTTGGGAGGCTGAGACAGGAGGATAGCAGGTTCGAGGCCAGCCTCAGCTACTTAGTGAGCCCCTATTTCAAAAATAAAATAGGGCTGAGGGTGTAGCTCGGAGGAAGAATGCCCCTGGGTTCAACCCCGACATCGTACAAAAAAAGAAAAGAAAAAAAAAAAAATTCTGTCCGGGTGCCTAAAGATTGTCGTGAATCCCTGAGACCAAATCCAGCCCTCCCAGAACATTGTTCATGAAGACTTTTGCAAACCCTGTAGACTTCACAAAAGTCGACTGCCTAGCGGTTTTCTGTGTGGGAACCGTGAACGTCTCAAATATAAATATACATCAGAGCATTGTTGTGCAGCTCTGGCTCACCAGTTTAATTTTTACTTTGAGTATGTCCAGAGCCTCAAAAAAAACAAGCCGGGCGTGGTGGCGCACGCTTGTAATCCCAGCATTCGGGAGGCTGAGACCAGAGGATCCGGGTTCGCGGCCAGCCTCAGCTACCTAGTGAGGCACTCTGCAACTTAGTGAGACTCGGTTTCAAAATAAAGAATAAAAAATAGGGCTGGGGGGTGTAGCTCGGAGGTAGAACGCCCCTGAGTTCAATCCCCAGTACCGCAAAACAAAAAACAAAAAACAAAAAACAAAAAAACAAAACCAGACACAGCTCAGCCCCGGAGGCCGCCAGGGAGGCCCAGGCCGCGGGGTGCTAACCCGGCCCCTGGGCTGCAAGGCCGGACCCACAGCGCCCCCTGGCGGCGCCATCCGCGCCCACAGCCTGCTCCTGCAAGCCCTGCCCACGGCGCACCCCAACTCTCCCGCAGAGCCTTGGGGGTGCGCACCCGCGGGCCTGGACCCCACCAAGCCGGGCGTGGTGGCGCACGCTTGGGAGGCTGAGACCGGAGGATGGGGAGGATCGCGGGTTCAAGGACAGTCCCAGCAAGTAGTGAGACATCCACCTAGTGAGACTCTGTTTCCAAATAAAGAAGAAAAAAATAGGGCTGGGGGTGTATCTCGGAGGTAGAATGCCCCTGGGTTCAATCCCCAGTACTGCAAAAAAATAATAATAAAATAAAATAAAGTAAATTCCCTCATTCAAGGCAGGCAGGGACCCCCAGCATGGCCCAGGCCGGCGGCTGAGCAACCTGTGTGCACAGCTCGCCCCCCAGTGGCCAGTGCCGGGATTGCCCAGAAGCCCGGGCGCGGGAGGAGAGAGACTGGCAGACACGACAGCCACGCAAGACCCCAGAGGCTGCTGCAGGGACCGTGGGAGGCGGCAGACGTGGCGGGGGAGCCAGGCAGAGCCTCCCAGCGAGAGGAGGAGGAGCACACCGGCGGGTCCCCAGCGCGAGCCGTCACGGGCGCTCTGAGGATGGAGGGCGCCCTGGCCCACCGGCAGAGCCCTGCCTCTCCCCTGGCCCTCTGCCACCCGGCAAGGAGGTCTGACTTTTCTTTCTTTTTTTTTTTTTTTTTTTTTTTGCGGTACTGGGGATTGAACTCAGGGGCATTCTACCTCTGAGCTACACCCCCAGCCCTATTTTTTTATTCTTTATTTTGACACAGGGTCTCGCTAAGTTGCAGAGTGCCTCACTAGGTAGCTGAGGCTGGCGGCGAACCCAGATCCTCCGGTCTCAGCCTCCCGAATGCTGGGTCTTTCATTCATTCATTCATGGTACTGGGGATTGAACCCAAGGGCATTCCTGGGCTATGCCTCCAACCCTATTCTTTATTTTTTATTTTTATTTTGAAATAGGGTCTCTCTAGGTTGATGAGAGTCTCCCTACTTGTTGAGGCTGTCCTTGAACCTGCAATCAATCCTCCTGTCTCAGCCTCCCAAGTACTGGGGTGAAAGGCATGTGTCACCACACCCAGCTTCTCACTCTGTTTTTTTTTTTTTTTTTTTTTTTTTTTTTTTTTTTTTTTTTTTTTTTTTTTTTTTTTTTTTTTTTTTTTTTTTTTTGCGGTACTGGGGATTCTACCTCCGAGCTACACCCCCAGCCCTATTTTCTATTCTTTATTTTGAAACAAGGTCTCACTAGGTTGCGGAGTGCCTCACTAGGTAGCTGAGGCTGGCCTCGAACCCGGATCCTCCGGTCTCAGCCTCCCGAATGCTGGGATTACAAGTGTGAGCCACCACACCCAGCCTCACTGTTTTAAAGGGCAGAAAATGGAGTCAGGCATGGTGGCTGATTTAGGATTTAGGAGGCTGAGACAGAAGGATCACAGGTTTGAGGCCAGCCTCAGCAATTTAGCAAGGCCCTCAGCAATGTAGAGAGACCCTGTGACCCTGATTCCAAATAAAAGAATAAAAAATAGGACTAGGGATGTAGCTCAGAGGTAGAACACCCTTGGCTTTACTGCCCCCAGTACCACACACACACACACACACACACACACACACACACACTCACTCCTGAGCATTCCTGCAGACCACACCAACGTGTGGCAGGTTGCCCCACAGCCCACAGCCCGTCCCCAGGATTTGGGGGTGGCGGTAACTCACTGGGATCCAGATGAAGCAGTTGGTTGGTTTAGGGACCAAGGTTGTAGCAAAACACAAACCCATTTCTTTTTGTTATTTTTTGTGGTACTGGGGATTGAACTCAGGGGCATTCTACCTCTGAGCTACACCCCCAGCCCAATTTTTTTATTCTTTACTTTGAAACAGGGTCTCACTAAGTTGCGGAGGGCCTCACTAGGTAGCTGAGGCTGGCTGCGAACCCGGATCCTCCGGTCTCAGCCTCCCGAATGCTGGGATTACAAGCGTGCGCCACCACGCCCGGCTACACAAACCCATTTCAACCTCAGCAGGTGCTCCCAATCAAGATGTTCATACAACGAGATGCCTGGTGGGCAAATCCTTTGGGGACTCACTGGCACACGCGCACGCAGGCACACGCACACGCACACGTGTGCATGTCTTCAATGCCCCGGGGAAGTTATCTTTTCCATTTTTCACAAGCACAAGAGCTGAGGTGAAAGTCAAGTCAAACACACTCCTGGCGATCACTGAGAAACCAGAATGGGGGGACAGTGGGCTGGGCTTTCCGGGGCACGGAGGGGATAAATCGTAAAGGAACCATCTTGCCGGCCTGGCTCTGGCAGGGCTCAGTGGATTTCGGCCCTCACAAGCGGATTTTGGTCCACTCAGCAGCTGCCAAACAGCACCCTGACCGAAGGCCCCGCTCCCAAGTACTGGTTTCCAGGCCGGGCTGGTGGCGCACGCTTGTAATCCCAGTACTTGGGAGGCTGAGACCGGAGGATCCGGGTTCGAGGCCAGCCTCAGCGACTTAGTAAGGCCCTCTGCAACTTAGTGAGACTCGGTTTCAAAATAAAGAATAAAAAATAGGGTTGGGAGTGTAGCTCGGAGGTAGAATGCCCCTGGGTTTAATCCCCAGTTCCGCAAAAATAAATAAAGACTGGGTCATAACCGCTTCTGCAAGTCAGCGGTTTCTCCTTAGTCACTTTCTATGAATGTGCAGAAAGGTCATGCGTTCGCGTCAGCTGAGAGGTGGGTAAAAATAACGCCTGACGGCAGATTTCCAGGAGATTCTCGCCCGTGACTCAGCAGGGGCAAGAGAGTCCCGCTCCGAGCTACTCACGGGAAGCCGGCCCCTGTGAGCACACAGACGTAAGAGCAGATGACACACCTGGGTTCATTCCGGCAAAGTGACAGTCATGCTCAGATAGATTCAGGGGCGGGGAGAAGTTCCATTCATCTTACGAGTTGTATTCTTTTTTTTTTTTTTGGTACTGGGAATTGAACCCAGAGGCATTCTACCTTCAAGCTACACCCCCAGCCTGACTTTATTTCTTATTTGGAAACAGGATCTCGCTAGGCTGATGAGAGTCTCACTACTTGCTGAGGCTGTCCTCCAACCTGCGATCCTCCTGTCTCAGTCTCCCAAGTGCGTGCCACCATGCTCAGACACAAGAGGTATTTTTTTTTTTGTACTAAGGATTGAACCTAGGGGCTTTCTATCTCCAAGTCTCCAAGGTACCCCCAGCCCTTTTCTTTTTAAAATTTTGAAACAGAGTCTTACTAGATTGCTGAGGCTGTCCTCAAACCTGTGATCCTCTAGTCTCAGTCTCCCGAGTGCTGGGAGTACAGCTAACTTCAGCAACTTAGTGAGACCCTGTTTCCAAATAAAAATAAAATATAAGCCTGGGGATGTAGCTCAGAGGCAGAATGCCCCGGGGTTCAAGCCCAGGCTCCCCTAACCCCCAAAAATCCACCTCAAAAAGCCACGTGCTCTATGATTCCATTACAGGACATTCTAGAAGGGGCCAGGCTGGCTGGTTCCGGACTCTGAACCTGGCAGGAGGGCTCTTTTTGTTTTCATGGCACTAGAGACTGAACTCAGAGGCATTCTACCTCCAAGCTACACCCAGACCTTTTCTTGTTTTGATTTTGAAACAGGGTCTTTCTAGGTTGTTGAGGGCCTCCCTAAGTTGCTGAGGCTGGCCTCCAACCTGCAATCCTCCTGTCTCAGCCTCCCCAGCACTGGGATTACAGGTGTGTGCCACCACGCCCGGCTGGGCTGAGAACTTCAGATGGTGCACCCCACTTTCCTGAGACCCCTCTCACCCTGAATATTACCAATGCACACAAGGGCCCAGAGGATACGTCCTGAGGCCCCTGTGCACAGACCACAGGAAGGAACGGGGCGGGGAGGCGCGCCACCCAGGGGCCACCAGAGAGGATCTCGGGGCGGGAGGGGAGCTCGGGCCCCTGGCCCCGCACACAGACCACCACAGACGCCAGTGTTCAGTTTTTAAAAAGGTTTATTGCTTCAACAGTGACTTCATTTTAAAAGATGATAAAACTCATTTCTCTTCCAGTAGAAAAGGGACAGAGGCCGGGCCCCAAGTGGCCGCCGGGCCAGGGGCCGGGGGCTGGCGGCTCCCCAAGGCCTATCTCTACCTTGGCACCTGAAAGTTGGGGGGCCCCTGGGAGGGGGGCGGCTCAGGGGAGGGCCAGCCGGCGGCCTGGTGGGGAGCGGCCAGCTCAGTGTACAGGATGCTGTCAGTTTAGGTCGGAGGCCCAGGGCCGGGACCATGGGGCACCCACCGAGGGGCAGGGCGGCCTCCAGGGAGGGAGGCCGGAGCAGCCTTCGCTGGCACCTGGCGCTCAGATCGCTCTCTGAGGCCCGAGGGAGGCTGCTGGGAAGGTCCCGGCAGGCTCGAGCCCTGGCCCAGGGTCGGCCCAGGGTCAGGACGCGGGTTCTGAGCCTGGCTCCCCGGTGCAGGGCTGTGTCCCAGGGGCCAAGCCGGGCCACAGCGTCCTATGCCCGGCCAGGAGGGCAAGTGAGGAGCCGGGGACAGGCCAGGCTGGCCCAAGAGACGGCCTGGGGGCCACCTGGAGAGAAGGTTCCAGAACAGTGCTGGTGACGCCCCTGCCTCTGCCCGCGTGCCCTCAGCACGGGCTCCATCCCTGAGTGTGCGCACACGTGCCCGGCACAGGTGGGCGCAGGCGTGTCGCGCTGGGGCTCAGGCCGTGGGGCTGGCGGGCTGCCCGCTGGGGGGCTCCTGAAGCAGCGGGGTGCGGGGACTGGGGGGCTGGTCTGCCTGCACAACCAGGCTCGGCTGGCTCAGGGCGCCTTTGGGAGTCTGTGGAAAAAGAGGGGCCGAGTCACGGCGTGTCCCTGCCCGGAAGCCCTCCCCACCATGCCCGCCTCCCCCCAGGGGCCGCCGGCCGCCATCCGCTAAAAGGGCCCTGCTCCGCCCCCTCACAGAGGGGAAACTGAGGTCCCCGGAGGCCTCTGTAACACAGTGAGGGGGCAGGCAAGGAGCCAGGCTGATGTGTTAACACTTCCGTCTCCACAGAAGAACTGGAGGTGGCCTGGGTGCAGGGCAGGGCATGGTGGCGCACGCCTGTCATCCCTGGACTTGGGAGGCCGAGACGGGAGGATCGCAGGTTGGAGGCCAGCCTCAGCAAGTAGTGAGATGCTCATCAACCTGGCGAGACCCTGTTTCAAAATAAAAATAAAATCGGGCTGGGGGTGTAACTGGGAGGTAGAATGCTCTTGAGTTCCATCCCCAGTGCCACGAAAATGAAATAAAATGAATAAAATACAGTTGCAGGACGGCGCTGATCCTGGAAAGTGAGCTGGGATAGGGGGGCGCGGAGGTGACAGTGCTGGGGACACGGACTGACACGCACACGGATGCACGCGGTTAGAAGACAAGGTTCCGCGGGCCGCAGGACGGGGCACAGGACAGAGGAGCCAGGACGTGGACAGAAGCTGAGAGCCTCGGAGATGGCCGTTTATCTAGTTCTACATTTCTAAAAACGTCTCTTAGGAGCAGAAGAAAGAACACTGTGGTGGTAAGAAGGAGGGACCGGGCCGGGCGCCGTGGTGCCCACCTGTCATTCCAGGACTTGGGGAGGCTGAGACCAGAGAATCGCAGGTTTGAGGCCAGCCTCAGCAAGTAGTGAGACTCATCAACCTAGCGAGACCTTGTTTCCAAATAAAAATAAAATAGGGGGAGGGGGAAGCTCAGAGGGAGAATGCCCCTGGGTTCAATTCCCAGTACTACAAAAAAAAAAATCACGAGGGGCCACTCTTCCTGCCGGCTTCACCCCGAGGTGGTGGTGGGGGGCACGAAATGGGGACCCGGCTCCCCCCGGGGGTCACATCAAAGGAACCCCGAGCTGGGACTGCCCTCCCCCTCCTGCGGGGCCCTGGGGCCGCCCAACCTCAGTGTGTGGGCCAAGGTGCGGAGGGTGAACGCCAAGGAAGAAACGATTCTGAACTACGAAGGACCCCCGCTGTTCCCCAAGAAAGAAGGGGGCCGGAGCTGCCCCCCAAGGCACCGGGAAGCAAAGTAGATTCCTCCTGCTCCCTCTCCTGCTCCCCCTCTTCCTTCCCCTTCCATTTAACAGAGGAAGAAAGATCTAGAGAAGGTGAAGGGCTTCCTTGAAGGGCGCCTGTGCCGTTACTCAGATGGCTGCCTGCACCGGCAAGCACGCACGCTCGCACACACGCGCACACACACGCACACACACGCTGGCCACGCCCCCCCGCCCTGCAGCCGGGCCACCCAGAGCGAGCGACTTATTCTTATTCTTGTTCTTATTCTTATAAAAATACCCCTGTGGGTTGGCGGGGCCTGCTTCCCCTCCTTACAGGCAGAGCGTCCCCTGGGGCTCCCCCCACCCAGGTGCAGGGGAGGTGTGGGTCTCCCGCCCCCCTGGGACCAGCCCCCAGCCAGAGGCCACTGTGTGGTCCCCAAATAGGCAGTGGGGCTCGGGGGGGCTGCCCAAGGCCCCCCAGGAACCTGAACACCAGACCCATTCTGTGGGTAAAAAAAAGGAGCCCCCAGGTATGCGCTGCCTTATGTGGGGGGCTGGGCGTGTCGGGACGGGCAGAGTAGGCTCTGACCTCCCTGCCCGTCTCTGCTGCGGGGCTCAGGGCTAACAGAGCCAGGATCTCCGCAGAGGGCGGCCATCGACCCCCAGGAATGCTTGGGAGGCAGGAGGGACGCCCTGTCCCCTCGGGGGCTCAGACCCCACCGGCCACTCCTGTACCTGCACAGCTGTCCCTCCCTGCTGACCCTGGTCACCCCGGGCAACCGCCCCAAGGTGCAGGGCTGGGCGCACGCGCTCCCAAGCAGGCTCAGAAAACGGGTTTGAACCCAAGCAGACCGGGCGTGGTGGCGCACGCCTGTCATTCCTGTACTTGGTAGGCTGAGACAGGAGGATTGCAGGTTCGTGGCCAGCCTCAGCTACTTAGTGAGGCCCTCCGCAACTTAGTGAGACCCTGTTTCAAAATAAAGAATAAAAAATAAGGCTGGGGGTATGGCTCAGAGGTAGAATGTCCCTGGGTTCTATCCCTAGTACTGCAAAATAAATAAACCCAAGCAGGCCCAGCGTGGGGTGTGGTGGCTCACGCCTCTATTTCCGGTACTTGGGAGGCTAAGACAGGAGGATCACAGGTTTCAGGCCAGCTTCAATAATATAGGAAGACAGCCGGGCGTGGTGGCGCACGCTTGTAATCCCAGCATTCGGGAGGCTGAGACCAGAGGATCCGGGTTCGCGGCCAGCCTCAGCTACCTAGTGAGGCACTCCGCAACTTAGTGAGACTCGGTTTCAAAATAAAGAATAAAAAATAGGGCTGGGAGTATAGCTCGGAGGTAGAATGCCTCTGAGTTCAATCCCCAGTACCGCAAAAAAAAAAAAAAAATAATATAGGAAGACTCTCAGCAGCTAAGCTGAGACCGTGTTTCAAAATGAGAAATAAATAAATAAATAAATAAATAAATAAATAAATAAATAAATAAATAAAAGGTTTCTGGGGGTATAGCTTGGAGGTAGAATGTCTCCTGAGTTTAATCCCCAGTACCACAAAATAAGTAAATAAACCCAAGCGGGCAGGGCCCAGAAGCCAGAGGGTGTGAGTTTCTCAGCAACTAAAACAGCAGCTGTTATCCTGGCGACTGGACCTGGCCCTCCCCCAAATTGTAGGGCTGGAGGCTCTTCCTGTCACCTCTGGCGGGGACTCTTCTCTCGGCCAGCCTCACAGGAAGGTGGCAGAGGAAACAGAAGCCCGAGCCTCCCTGGAGGAGCTGCCGGGTCAGAGCCGGCGCCGGCTTAAAGCTGACTTTCAGGGAGGGCACGGGTGGGTTTTTAGTTGTAATCATTCTCGTAATCACCAGGGCGTGCTTCCACTAAAAATTACTCACCGCTTACCTGAAACTCACAGGCAACCGGGCTCCTACAGATTGTGTGTGTGTGTGTGTGTGTGTGTGTTTTACTGGGGTTTGAACCCAGAGGCATTTTACCTCCGAGCTACACCCCCAGCCCAATTTTACTTCTTATTTGGAAACAGGGTCTCACTAGGTTGCTGAGAGTCTCCCTAATTGCTGAGGCTGTCCTCGAACCTGCGGTCCTCCTGTCTCAGCCTCCCAAGGACTGGGATGACAGGCGTGCGCCACCTCGCCCAGCTTGGGAAGGGCGCTCTCTTCGGGAATATGAGCAGGTGCCTTTGGTCCGCAGACCCGGCGGGGGGTGCGGGCGGGGGCGGGGCAGGGGTTACCTGGTACCCACCTAGAGTCTTGCTTCTTGGAGGACAGTGCCCTTGGGAGAGGGTGGCATCAGAGACTCTGAATACGCCTGAATGGTCTCCTTATCCTTTGGGCCCTTCTTACTACCACTCCAAAATAAATAGCATTTCTCCTAGAAGATAACCAAGCTAATTTATAGTCGACACTGAAGCCGCGCGTGCCCGCGTGTGAGAGAGAGAGAGGGGTCTGTCGGGTCTTGGATTTCCAGAAAGGTAAAGAGGGAGACAGGTAAGGCGCAGGATCTCGGGGTCCACCAGCCCGTCACCGCTGCAGCTGGCTCAGAAGGATTGCCGCCCCTCAGGACACAGACTCTTCGGGACGCCCGCTGGGGATGGGGGGCCGTGGTGGGCGGGGAAGCCAGTTGTTTTGTCTCTGGGGGGCGCTGGGGATGGGGCCCAAGGCCTCCTGCATGCCGAGCAGACGCTCCACCACAGGGCTCCACCCCCAGCCCCAAGGGTGGCATTTTAAACGGTCTGGAAACAAGATTTTCCTGTTAAAATACTTTTGCTTTTAGGCTGTGGGGGTGGTGGCACACACCTGTCATCCTAGTCCTTGGGAGGCTGGGACAGGAGGATCGTGGGTTCGAGGCCAGGCTCAGCAACTTAAATGAGACCCTCAGCAACCTACCAAGATCCTGCTTCAAAATAAAAACAAATCAAAAGGGCTGGGGGTGCAGCTCAGAGGCAGGATGCCCCTGGGCACAGTCCCCAGTACCAAAACAAACAAAACAAAACAAAAGCAAAAACAAAACGAAACTTTTGGTTTCTAAAAAATGACTTAAGAAATTAAAACGTGTTGAGCTTACCAGCACACAATTTAAAAAACAAAATCATAAAAACAGAGATAAGGCCTAACCCTGCTTAGGGAAAGCGTAGATAACAAGATCCTCATAAATTATCTGGCTCGGGGGGAGTCCTGCAGGAAGAGGGACCACCACCCCAGGGTCCCTAGAAACTACAGTGTAGCTGGACGTGGTGTCATCCCAGTACTTGGGAGGCTGAGACAAGAGGATCGCAGGTTCAAGGCCAGCCTCAACAACTTAGCAGGACTCTTACAACCTAGTGAGATCCTGTTTCCAAATAAAAAAACAAAATAGGGGTAGAGCTGTAGCTCCCAGGTAGAATGCCCCAGGGTTCCATCCCCAGCACACACACACAAAACAAAACAAAAACCACCATGTTCATGGATCGGGGTGGGGCACTGGTTTGGTGCTAAGGCAGCAATTTCAAATTCTGCTTCCTCTCCCTCCTCCCGACGTAAGTGGAGAGGGGACAGCTGTTCTGGTCCAGCACGTGCGCGTGCGTGGCTGGGCGTCTCTGAAAGACGCAGGGAGGTACGGGGCGGGAGCAGGGCTTCTGATTCCTTCTGTCCTCCCTGGGCGCCCAGCGAGGGCGACCGGAGGAGCCTCCTTTGCAGGCTAAGTCAAGGGCAGCCGGCTCTGACCGGGCAGCGGGGCACCCAGAGGGCTAACGAGACCCACGGTCCTAGGGCGCTCAGATGCTAAAGGCAGCGACAACGGGAACTGGGGTCCCCCCCTCCAGCCACCTCGTAGAACCTGCTCCCCCAGAAGCTGGGGACTTGGAAGGAAGTCGGGCCCTAGGTTGAGCGTACAGAAGGGTCTGCTACCATTGCAGCCAAGCCAGCAAGCACACGAGCAAGCTTCTTCAGAGAGAACAGAGAAGCGGCTTCGCCAAGGCTTTTAGAGCAGCGAACAGCAGACAGTCAGGAGGTGGCCCCACTCCCCACGGAAGGCCTGGGGCCCGGGATGACACAGAGAGAGGCCCCTGCTGGTGGCTTTCTGGTGCAGGTACTAAAAAATGGCCTTTCAGCTACGCGTGGTGGCGCACGCCTGTCATCCCAGGACTTGGGAGGCTGAGACCGGAGGATTGCAGGTTGGAGGCCAATCTTAGCAACTAAGTGAGACACCCAGCAACTTAGTGAAACCCTGTTTGGAAATCAAGTAGGGGTGTGGCTCGGACATAGGACACCCTGGGTTTGATCCCCAGTGCTAAATACCCCAGTACTAAATACCCCTGGGTTTGATTCCCAATACTAAACAACAAAACAGAAATGGCCTTTCCAGACTCCCTGCCTGGGGGCACGGCCCCTCCGAACCCGGCGGGCATTGCAGCCAAGGCTCCCCGTCATCCTGCAACTGCGGGGTCCTGGCCTGTCCAAGCCCTGGTCTCCCGACCCCTCCTGGTCATCATGTCTGTATTCCTCCCCGACCTGTGCCCAGAATGGCCTCAAGAGAGAAGCCCCTCGGCTGAGGTTTGCAGGTGAACGCCGTGCAAAAATAAAAGATCCAAGCTGGGCGCGGTGGCGCACGCTTGTAATCCCAGCATTCGGGAGGCTGAGACCGGAGGATCCGGGTTCGAGGCCAGCCTCAGCTACTTAGTGAGGCTCTCGGCAACTTAGTGAGACCCTGTTTCAAAATAAAGAATAAAAAATAGGGCTGGGGGTGTAGCTCGGAGGTAGAATGCCCCTGGGTGCAATCCCCAGTACCGGAAAAAATAAAATAAAATAGGGTTGGAGTTATAGTTCGGAGGTAGAATACACCTGAGTTCAATCTCCAGTACCACCCACAAAAAAAATTTTTTTTAAATCACACACACATGACTCATGTTATATTTTGATTTTACCGCAGGGCTCTAGCCAGCCGCCTTTTCTTTGGTAAACTATCTTTTCTGTTCACTAACCTGGTTTTCATCTGTCTCCCCTAGAAGAACTCCGGCCCGTCACCCCCCTGAGCAGGGACCTCTGCGCACCCCTGAGCCCAGCGTCCAGCCGGGGTCCCCTTGATAAACAAGTGCTTAAAGTGACAGGTCTCTACCAACGCCCCTGCGGCCCTCCGGGTCCGGGCCTCCAGGGTGATGGAGCCCCAGTCTCTGTCAATGTCCCTGCAGCCCTCGGGGTCCTGGGCTTCCAGGGGACTCCAGTGCGGGGTCCCGGGCCTCCAGGACAAGGCAGAGGAGGAGAGGCAACGCAGAATGCAAGAGGGGCGGGCGGCAGCGGGGTGCGCGAAGGGCGAGGGTCCGCGGTGACCGCGCCGCGTCCACCTACCTGGCTGCGGACCTGGTAGATGAGGCCCAGCAGCAGCAGCGCGCCGCCCAGGGCCACCAGCACGTACTGGGCATAGTGCATGACCTTGGGCATCAACACCAGCTGCGTGTAGAAGGTGGCCAGCGGCTGGCCCTCCATGGCGCCGCTCTGCAAGGCAGAAGGACAAGACACAGCTGACTACCAGGTTCCCTCCCTCGGCCCCGGGGCGAGACTGCACTTCCCAGGCTGCCTTGCGGGGGGCAGGGTCGTCCCGACCAATAGGAGGAGAGCCAGGCCCGCAAGCCCCTCCCACACGATCTCCATCTCTTTCCCCATCCAATGGGTGGAGGTGGAGGCGGAGCCTGAGGCGGCCAGGGGGCGGGGCCACGAGTGACCGCGTGGAGCAGAGCCCCGCCCCCAGCCTCGCCCTCGTCTCAGGTGACCCGGATTTAAGTCTAGCTAGAGTCAGGTGCCATGGCGCGGACCCTATTTTATTCTTTTTTTTTTTTTTTTTTTTTGCGGTACTGGGGATTGAACTCAGGAGCATTTTACCTCCGAGCTACACCCCCAGTCCTATTTTTTATTCTTTATTTTGAAACAGGGTCTAAATTGCGGAGGGCCTCACTAAGAAGCTGAGGCTGGCCGCGAACCTGTGATCCTCCGGTCTCAGCCTCCGGTCTCAGCCTCCCAAGTACTGGGATTCCAAGCGTGCGCCTCCGCGCCCGGCTTATTTTTATTTTGAAACAGGGTCTCACTAGGTTGATGAGCGTCTCACTACTTGTTGAGGCCATCCTTGAACCTGCGATCCTCCTGCCTTAGCCTCCCAAGTACTGGGATGATGGAAGTGTACCACCATGCCTGGCGAGACCTAATTAATTAATTAATTAATTTTTGTGGTACTGGGGATTAAACTCAGGGGCATTCTACCTCTGAGCTATACCTCCAGCCCTTTTTTATTTTATTATTTGGAAACAGGGTCTCACTAAGTTGCTGAGACTGGCCTCGAACCTGCGATCCTCCTGTCTCAGCCTCCCGTGTCCTGGGTGACAGGCGTGCATCACCACGCCCTGGTGAAAAGTTTCCTCCTAGACGCCAAGCTTCCTCCCTGGGGAGCAGCCACAGTGGCAACAAAATCTCCCCGGGGCCAGGGCCTTGACGCCTCTGACAGACCTGTCTCCCCTGTCTCACGGAGTCCTCGGACTCTGGGCTTATGGCACACAGCGCTCAGGTGCTAAGGAGTTCCTAACACGCTGCTCTCCCTGGCCCAGCTCTTCCCTCTCTGCAAACGTCCCTGCTTCAAGTGCACCCACGCCTCCCTGGGACTCCGGGCGCCCGGCCCAGCCTGGCCTTACCTCTTCAAACCACAGCAGAGGCAGGACCACTGGCTGGATCTTCCCGGTTTGCCTGGAAGTAAATGAGACAAAGAGATGCTCTTTTGCCTTTGTATGTTTGGTACTGGAGGTGGAACCCAGGGGCATTCTACCTCTGAGCTGCACCCCCAGCCCTATTTTTTATTCTTTATTTGGGAACAGGGTCTCACTAAGTTGCAGAGGGCCTCACTAAGTAGCTGAGGCTGGCTGAGAACCTGTAATCTTCGGTCTCAGCCTCCCAAGTACTGGGATTACAAGCGAGCGCCACCATGCCCGGCACTATTTTTTATTCTTTATTTTGAAGCAGGGTCTCGCTAAGTTGCTGAAGGTTTCACCAAGTTGTTGAGGCTGGCCTCGAACCTATGATCCTCCTGTCCCAGCCTCCCAAGTACTAGGATTACAGGCGTGTGCCACCGCGCCCGGCTCTAGGGGTGGCGGTTCGTCACAGTGGTGTGTGTCACACGGCTGTGGGCACACGGGGACTTGGTTGTGCAAGGACCTGGAGTGGGCTTGGGGGGTGGGTTTGTGAGGTGCTGCTAGATGAGGTCTACCCTGGCGGGAAGCAGCAGCCTTGCGATTGGACAATAAACGGTTCAACTTAAAAAACTTGCATCTTCTATATGTCACAGATTTCCAGTGACTTAGCGGATTACCCATTTGTCCCTTTAGAAATAGATCTGCCAGCCGGGCGTGGTGGCGCACACTTGTAATCCCAGCATTCGGGAGGCTGAGACCGGAGGATCGCAGGTTCTTGGCCAGCCTCAGCTACCTAGTGAGGCACTCCCCAACTTAGTGAGACCTTGTTTCAAAATAAAGAATAAAAAATAGGGCTGGGGGTATAGCTTGGAGGTAGAATGCTCCTGAGTTCAATCCCCGGTATCACACACACACACACAAAAAATTGCATCTTCCATATGTCACGGATTTCCAGTGACTTAGTGGATACCCATTTGTCCCTTTAGAAATAGATCCGCCATTTTATTCAGGGTGGCAGCAAACCCAGCTATCAGACCCTATCTCAGTCTCTCTTCCTCGGGGTAGAGAGGACCCTGTAACCAATTTCTGGCTGATGAGATGTTAACAGAAGCGTTCTGTAGGACAGCTGGGAGGGGAACACTTTTCCTTTCTCCCTTTCAGATGCCTGGAACGCAGATGCAATGGTTACGGCTCTGGCAGTCATTTTGACCACAGGTGACTTTGAGGATTGGAAACCCTGTGCTAGGTCAAAGAATCAGAAGGATGGGAGGAATGTGGACCCTGGCTATCTTCCAGAAGCCGCCACACCCCTGCCACACCCCTCTGGAACAGTCGGTATCCCAAGATCTATAAGAAGAGCCAGACAGCCCATTTCTGTAATCCCAGTTCTTGGGAGGCTGAGACAGGAGGATCGCAGGTTCTCAGCCAGCCTCAGCTACTTAGTGAGGTCCTCCGCAACTTAGTGAGACCCTGTTTCAAAATAAAATAGGGCTGGGGTTGTAGCTCGGAGGTAGAATGCCCCTAGTTTAATCCTTAGTGCCCTCCCCCCCACAGTAACAATGTAGCTATATGTTTAAATATAGGTTATTTAAATTAACAAAATAGCCTTTTCCCATCTGAGCATAACCGTTGCATTTCCTACTTTACACAGTCAAACCTAATTCTACGAACACACCTCATGACTCAGTAATTACCTTCTTAAGCCACTGCCCTGGAGACACTCACACAAGTGGACAAAGAGGCTTAGATACCTTCCCTGGGGCTTGGAACAGCAAATACCAGCCACCAAAAACAAAAGGACCCCAGAAACAACCTGCAGGTTCACAGGGAATGTTTACCTGATCTGCGACCTGTCCATGAAGTAAGTACAGCAGAATACTAGGCAGTAAGTCAAAAAGAGGAACAAGAGCCGGGCATGGTGGCGCACGCTTGTAATCCCAGCATTTGGGAGGCTGAGACTGGAGGATCGCAGGTTCGCGGCCAGCCTCAGCTACTTAGTGAGGCACTCCGCAACTTAGTGAGACCCTGTTTCAAAATAAAGAATAAAAATAGGGCGGGGGGTGTAGCTCGGAGGTAGAATGCCCCTGAGTTCAATCGCCATTACCGCAAAAAAAAAAAAAAAAAGAAGAACAAGAAGGTCTTCAAATACCAACAAAGGACACAGCTCAGACTCACTGTCAGGTATAAAGAATAAGTGGCCAGCTGGGTGTGATGGTGCACATTTGTCATCCCAGGACTTGGGAAGCTGAGACAGGAGGATTGCAAGTTCAAGGACAGCCTCAGCAAGTAGTGAGACTCTCAGCAACTTAGTAAGACCCTGTTTCCAAATAAAAATAAAATAGAGCTGGGGGTGTAGCTCAGAGGTAGAATGCCCTAGGCTCAATCCCCATTACCACAACATGAAAAAGAAAAAGAAAAAGCTCCAGAAGATTAATAAAAAATGAATTCTTGCTGGGTGTGGTGGTGCACGCTTGTAATCCCAGCATTTGGGAGGCTGAGACCAGAGGATCCGGGTTCGCGGCCAGCCTCAGCTACCTAGTGAGGCACTCCGCAACTTAGTGAGACTCGGTTTCAAAACAAAGAATAAAAAGTAGGGCTGGGGGTGTAGCTCGGAGGTAGAATGCCCCTGAGTTCAATCCCCAGTACCGCAAAAAAAAAAAAAAAAAAGAATTCTTTTCCTTTCAAGGACTCCCTCTCAACCTCTATATTCTCCATGGCAACATATATATGAGTGTAAATAAGTTAGACAAGAACAGACAGCAAGCCGGGCGTGGTGGCGCACGCTTGTAATCCCAGCATTCGGGAGGCTGAGACTGGAGGATCCGGGTTCGCGGCCAGCCTCAGCTACCTAGTGAGGCACTTCGCAACTTAGTGAGACTCGGTTTCAAAATAAAGAATAAAAAATAGGGCTGGGGGTATAGCTCGGAGGTAGAATGCCCCTGAGTTCAATTCCCAGTACCGCAAAAAAAAAAAAAAAAAAAAAAAAGAACAGACAGCAGGCTGGTGGCGGGCGCTGCTGGGGCAGGTAGCCGGCTGTCAGAGCAAGCTCCATCTACTTTCCCATCAGGAAGACAGATTCATATTACTTGTGAAATTAAGACTCATGGGTCAGCCGGTCGTGGTGGCACACCCCTGTAATCCCAGGACTTGGGAGGCTGAGACGGGAGGATCCGGGTTCGTGGCCAGCCTCAGCAACTTAGTGAAGCCCTCCGCAACTTAGTGAGACCCTGTTTCCAAATAAAAACAAAATAGGGCTGGGGGTGTAGCTCAGAGGTAGAAGGCCCCTGGGTTCCATCCCCAGTACTGCAAAACAAAAACATAATAAATAAATAATACTTGGAACCGGGTATGGTGGTGTACACCTGTAACCCCAACATTTGGGAGGCTGAGACAGGAGGATCCGGGTTCGAAGCCAGTCTCAGCCACTTAGGCTCTCAGCAACTTAGTGAGACCCTGTTTCCAAATAAAAAATAAACTGGGCTGAGGGTGTTGCATGGAGGCAGTTTTTCTTTTTTCTTTCTTTTTTTTTTTTTTTGCAGTACTGAGGATTAAACCCAGGGGCCTTCTATCTCTGAGCTCTAGCCTCAGCCTTATTTTTTATTTTTTTGTGGTACTAGGGATTGAACTCAGGGGCATTCTACCCCTGAGCTACACCCCCAGCCCTATTTT
>PVLC010017212.1:0-33935 GCA_004027655.1 Graphiurus murinus
GTTAGATAATAAAAATTGGAGTTGTATACAGACACTTGTTCAAATAATCAGATAATAGAGCAATAGAGGTTTATTGTTTAAACTATTCATGCAACTGCCTTGGTTCTCTGTTTCTTTTTGCACATGTAGGAATAACTGAGGAAGAATTATAGTTGTCATTTGAAAACTATTAACTGATTTGCCTACTGATGGAATCTGTATTCTTCTGTCAGAAATAGAATTTATCAAATAAAGACAATACAAGCAAATCTACATTATTATTATTATTGTTTTTAATCCGGAAGGAGGGCTGAGCTGAAGAGGCAACTGCCAGTGTAGAATGATGCAAATAAAATTGAACATTTTTGTTCATCTCTCCCTGTAGTCTAAAAAAAAAGACACATATACATGTTTGTTTGCTATGATATGTGAAGTTTCGTGTTCTCTAAGAGTTTGAGGTCTAGATGAGCTTGTGCACAAGCAATCTCATATGATGTGGTTGTGATAAAGGAGGAAAGAGAAACCCAATAACATTAATACTCAACATTTTAACTATGTTGAATAATGGCACCTGGTGATGTTTATGTTATAATCCCTGGAACCTATGGATATGTCATCTTACACATGGCAAAATTTGTCTTGCAGGTGTCATTAAGTCAAGGATTCTGAGACGATAGCATTATATTGGATTATCAGGGTATGTCCACTGTATTCACAATGGGATATAATTGTAATAGAGAGGCAGGATGGCAAATGATTTGGCCTGTCAGTCAACATGATTGGTTATGAGGGGGCCAATGATTCAAGGCAGGTCAATGAGAAACCTTTGTTCAAGGACGATCACAAGGTGGGATTGCCTTGGATCCACTGACGTTTCCAAAGTGATAGAATGTAGGTCTGAAGTTTGGGGATGCCTTTGTTATCACAGAATAAAGCTTGCCTAAGAAAAACCCAGGAATAAGGACAGTAGAGTTATGAGATTAAGAGTCATCGATTCCAAGTACCTGACTAGTTATTCAGCATCTTTATCTAGTAACATCCGAAGTTATCCAGTCTGGAAAGTGTTTGGCTATGTAAGACAATACATAAATATATGCGTAATATTATTATCATATATATGGCATCGATAAAATAATTTTGTTGGATTTGATTTACTTAAAACAAAAGAAGTAATAACATATATGTGAAAAATGTGCACATGAGAGTATATAATAAGTCTATAAAGTATTTTCCTTTATGAAATATATATGCCTATGGTACAAATTTCAGATAATATTTACAAGTACAATAGTTAAAATATGAATCATCCTAAATTACACAGATGGCAATAATTACTCTTAAATTAATTATTTTTAAAATTGACTATGAAAAAAAATAAAATTATAGTAGAGTATGACACAACTTTTTAGAGGAATAAGGCATCTAAAATTGATATTGAAGGAAAAATGAAAGTTTGAGAGCTAAGCATGGAAGCACACATCTGTAACCCAAGTACTTGGGAGGCCAAAACAGGAGGATTGCTAGTGTGAGGCCAGCCTCAGCAACTTAGCAAGGCCCTGTTTCAAAACAAAAAGTAAAATAAAATAAAATAGGGACTGAGGTCTATCTCTAGTACAAAAAAAAAGAAAGAAAGAAATTTTGATGGGCAAAGAGAATTAACCTATGCATATATGGGCTATTGTTTTTGTTTTTTCAGTGCTGTGGATTAAACAGAGGACTTTAAGCATGATAGGCAAGCATTCTATCACTGTGATGGTTAATCTACAACTTGACTGGATTATGAAACACTTAAGATTATGTGACTTTGGGTGTGTTGATGAGGTGATTGTCTTGTGTAATGGCATATTGAAGAAGTCTTGTCTGGAATGTAGGCGGCACTGTTCTGATAGGTGCAGGGTATGGATAAAAGGAGAATGTGATTCTTCCTGAGAAAGCACATTTGCCCTTGCTTGGGATATTGGCCTTCAGCTCTTTGAATGGGAATTTCATTGTTTGTTTAAAGAGCTTCCTGGTTTTTCCACCTTGGTCACTATGATTCTGAGGCTCCAGCTCTTGGACTATTTGACCAGCTGCTGGTTCTTCTGACTCTCCATGTGCAGGCAGCCACTTGGGATTACATTGCTTTATATTGTAAACTGATTTTATAAGTCTCCTTTTAATACATATACATATGTATTAAAATATGTATATATTGTGAGTTTTGTTACTCTAGTGAGCCCTGACTAATACAACCACTGAACTATATATCCACTCTGGACAAGTGATTATTTGAGGGTACTGGGGCATGAACCTAGAAACATTCTACCTCTCAGCTATACCTCCAACCCTATTTAATTTTTAATTTGAAACAGCATCTCTCTAAGTTGCTAAAGCTGGCTTCAAACCTGCCATCCTCATCTCTGCCTCCCAAGTACCAGGGTTACAGGCGTGTGCCACCACGCCCGACTGGACAACTGATAATTCAGTAAAGAAAAAGTAGAGCTTTCAACAAAAGATACTGAAACAATTAGAAATCCATATGCAACACTATAGACTTTGGTTTATCCTGCACACCATATGTGAAACTTAACTCAAGTGGATCATAAAACTAACTGTAAAATGTAGAACTAGAAAACTTCTAGAAGAAATCATAAAATAAAAACCTTATGATCTTGAGCTTGATATTTTGCTATACAATGATTAGACACTCAAGGCTCTGTCCACACCTGTCCACACAGTGTCACTAAGTGCAACCACAGTGAATGTGTATTAGTTATGTACCTGCTGCCCTTCTGGGCTATAATTACATGTGAGTTGCCCCATTGATCTGGAGTTGTGGCTTTGCACCTATGGCACTGGTTGGCATTGTCCTAATTGGAGACCCTAGCTCTGCCTGTACAGCAGATCTCTGTCTGAGTTGTGCTCTTGTGACTCTCAGCGATTCCATCCTTTGATATTTAGGTGGAGAGAGTCACACCTCATGGCTCTCTGGATGTAATGCATGCCACAGTGGAAGCAGTAGAAGTCACATGTATGGCAGTAAAAAATTGTTTCTACAGATTATAAAGAGTGGTGTGCACAATGTGAGGGTTGCAAGACTGTAGCAGTCTCTCTTTTGAAATGATTCTGACACACTTGTCCTTGCAAAGTGGACTTGGAATAGGAGATGCAACTCCAGTTATCTCTGAAATGCCTTTGAAGTCACCTTTCACTGCCTGGCACAATAAGTCCTGGCATCTACATAGATGCTGACTAATCTTTTTTGCAGATGGTCATTTTACTACACCTTTGGTGCTCTGTGTTGAACCACTTTTTCTTTCTTTCTTTCTCTTTCTCTCTCTCTCTCTCTCTCTCTCTCTCTCTCTCTCTCTCTCTCTTTCTCCTCCTCCTCCTCCTCCTCCTCCTCCTCCTCCTCCTCCTCCTCCTTCTTTTTTGTACAGGAGGTGGAACCAGGGGTATCATAGCTCTGAACTACACCCTCTAAGTTGCTGAAAGTCTTGCTAAGTTGTTTAGGCTAGTCTTGAACTTGCAATACTGTTACAGCCTCCAAAGTACTGGGATTACAGGTGTGCACCACCATAATCAGCTTATTTATTCTTTACAATATGGATTGGCTGAGAATTTTCCAAATATTTAAGTTCTGTTTCCCTTTGGAATAATAGTGCCATCTTTGGGCAATTCCTTTCTTTTTGTGTTTCACTATAAAAATTATCCAACACTTTGATACCTCTTTAGCCAAGTGTCTAATTTCATCACTCTTAGGTCAAACTTTTGTAAACACTAAGACATGAACACAATTCAGCCAGACTCCTTACCATGTTATAACACAATAGCCTTTCTACCAGTAACAAGTCCCTCATTTCCATCTGCTTCCTCATCAGAGTGGCCCTTACCATCTGTGATTCTAACAATGTCTTATTCATGACCACTTAGGTAGATATTCTTTAAGAAGATTCGCAACTTCTCTGCAGCTCACTTCCTCTCATTCCAAGCCTTATAAGAATTACCCCAAACAGTTTTTTCACAGCGATGTAGACTTTTGCTAGTGGGCACCTAAGAATGCAGCCTTTACCCATTACCCATCTTCAAAGCCACTTCCACATTTCATATGTTTGGCACAGTAACACTCCCACTTCTCAGTACTAATTTTACTTATATGAACCAAGTATGAATTCAGTAGATTTCCCATCTGTTTAACTTGTAGGGACATCATGAGCAACTAACCAATACCATGGGTCTACATGAATCAGATTATTTTCTGATTGCTGCTTTGGCTCTGCTCTCCAGTACAGTATCAGTGTCCACTGTGCTTTGTGGTTGAGGGTTGTAACTTGCCACTAACTCCAGGATCAAATTACTACCATTGTATTTAAGTTTTCCAGTTGAGTAGATGCTATCCAGGCTATCAATGTGGGCCTACAGAGCTCCTCAAGGATGCTAGGGCTCTCCACTCAAATTTATTTTTCAAGGTGTAGGTAAAAGGAAAGACTTCTGAACCCTTCTCAGTATGGGAGAGAGGTATTGGAGGATGAATTCATTCTAACCTTCCAGTCTTCCTAAGCCTTTGATTAAAAAAGGAGATGGGGCATTTTCAATTTGCTCACAGTGGATTATTTTATGAGTCATGATTCAGCCAACCAACCAAGTTGTTAGATCTTCCTCTAACTCTCTGAACTGAAAATTAAATGCAAAATCTTTGTTTACTGAGTTCTTATCAATAAATTTAGCCCAATCCTATTTTGTGTTTGTTTTATACACAAGTACTCCCATATACCTCATATAAATCCTTATACCTGTTCCCTGGCTTCCTGCGTGATAATTTAGAAAACTCAAAATGAAACATAGTTATTTTAGAGTGTAAGACACTCTTCTTGGGTCACACTTTGCATCTCACTTTGGGGGATGGCTCGGTCTTGAGAATAGTTATAGGTCCAGAAGCAAAGCAAGATGGTAACATTGAGCCCTAGAGGGTATCAGCATCCTCTTGCATGGCTGTTACCATTTTCTCAGACAAAGCAGGTTAATTCCCTCAGATGGAAGTGAAAGAACCAATACAACTTGGGGCAGGAGGGCTGCTGTCACTCTGGGTGAAGAGGTCACTTTCACTTGAGGTAGGGAGGCCAGTTCCACTGAGAAGGGCTTTTTTTCACATGCATCCCCCAACTCTTTCACTTCCAAAGATGATACTTCCATAGTTTAGGTATTTGGTGCAGAATGTCCTCATTCACAGTACATTTTTTCTGTCTTTATCCATATGGTCTGCTCTAACGAAATATCATAATCTGGGTGTAGTTTATAAGCAATAGATTTTTTTTTTCTTCCAGTGCTACAGGCTGGGAAGTCCAAGGTCAAGTCAATTGCAGATTTGCCATCTCTCTTTGTGGTTCAGAGATGTTGCTTTTTTTTGCTATGTTTTTATATGGTGGAGGGAGCAAGTAAACCCCTGTGGGTATTATTTATATTACAATTCAAGGGAGGTTCTGCTCTCATGTTCTGATTACCCCCCACCCAAAGCCCAGCATGGAACACCATCATTTAGGAGAAATTAGAACTTCAACATAGGAATACGACGGGAACACAAACATTCAGACCAGGTCGATATATTAATAAATGCAAGGAAGAGCACGGTGGTGGGTATCTGAACACAGCGACTACCTCCCATGCGCTCAAGACATAGAGAATACTAAAGTAGATTATGGTCATGAATAGCATGCAACTAACAGTGGTCAGAAGAACAAGGCTCAGAAGCCAGATATTCTGAGTTCACATTTTCACTCTGTATTTACTAGCTGTGTAACCTTATAAAGTTGACTTTGTTACTACATTTCCTCATTACACAAAATGGGAATAAGAATAGCACTAGCATCCAAGTGTTGTTTAAAGGGTTGAATGTATATATGCAAAATTAATATAGTCAGCACTGGTGTATGCAATATACAAACTGATATTGGTATATTTGCCACATGCAAACTGACATAGTTAATAAAGTTTGGGTGATTCTGTCTATTTTTAATGTTTTAACAGTTTTTTCAGATAAAATATATGTACTATACAATACACTCATTTATATGCAAAGTCAGTGTTTGTAACATATTCACAGATGTACAACCATTATCATAGTCTTATTTGAAAATATTTTGTTGCCCCCAAAAGAAACTCTGTGCCCACTGGTAGTCATTCCCTATGCCATTGCTCTGCCCTCAGCAGCCACTAATTTACTCCTATATTTATAGATTTTCTTATTTTATATTCAAACTTGTATAGATCTATATTCATATCATATTCATATTCAACATTTCATATAAATGGAATCATACCATATGCGGTCCTTTTGTGTCTGGCTTCTTTCACTCAACATAATGTTTCAAGGTTCATCTAGGTCAAAGAATAAACCAGTATTTCATTCCTTTTTATTGCCAAATAATATTGCATCCTATGAATACACCACATTTTATTACAGCATTATTATTTCAGGATGGAATACTT
Organism: Graphiurus murinus; assembly: GCA_004027655.1. NCBI lineage: Eukaryota > Metazoa > Chordata > Mammalia > Rodentia > Gliridae > Graphiurus > Graphiurus murinus. Next base: position 6,445 of record PVLC010017212.1, read on the forward strand.
TTGAGTGACACAAAGGGTGAAAGAAGGAACAGAGGTGTGATCTTAATGGTGCCCAGGTACCCAGGAGCAGCACGGAGAAATTTTTGACTAGAGAAAGGTAAAGTATTTGAGAACAGATGCTGAAAATCTTGTGAATGCATGCTAGAGACTTGAGGTGGTCCTGCCTAAAATCAGAGGAATAGCAGGTGACTCATTCATTCTGTACACAGGCGAGTTAATGAAGAAGAAAACTCTGCCTTCTTACTGGCTCTGTTGTTCTTTTAACTCGTTGAAGTGTCAGTTCCCTCTAGCCCTTTTTCACTTCTCCATTCCTCCCCTGCAGCTTCATTCTTACCTTATAAAACTCATCTCAAGAATCACATCTTAATAAAAGGTCAAAGTGTTTTGTAAACTGAAACATAGCTTTTCAAAAACACAACAGTGTTTCAGTGTGAGAGGCATTTTTAAATGCTTTCTGATGTCAGGAATGTGCTTTAGGGGTCTTTGAATTTTTTTAGGAATTTATAGATAAATAAGAAATAAATCAGTATCACCAACTAGCTATTATAGTTGAAAATGGTTTCTAACAGACTCTGGTACCCCCCTAGGTGGAAGTCTATTTTATTCATGTTCGAATCACATTGTTTGCCACAATTTATAGGATATAGTGGTGTCCCAATAAATCTATGTTGGTAAAACAAAACCAAGGATGTGTATGAGAGTTTTATAATCAAATGTAGATTATTTACATGCTATTATGTCACTCATATTAAAGAAACAAAAATAAATATCATCGATATTAATTTATGTTAAACTTAGGGGGCATTTACTATGTGTTAGGCAGTATGCTAAGCTCTTCACATGCATTAACTTACAACAACCAAGGGTAAGAGAAGTAAGAAAATTTCTTTTTTCTTTTCTCCTTTCCTTCCTCCCTCCCTCCCTCCCTCCCTCCCTTTTTTCCTTCCTTTCTTCCCTCCTTCCGTCCCTCCTTTATTTTTATAGTACTGGGGACTGAATCCAGAGGCATTCTATCCCCAAGCTATACCCCAAAACAGAATCATGCTAGGGTTTTAAGAGTCTCACTAAATTACTGAGGCTGGTCTTGAACCTATAATCCTATAATCCCCCTGTCTCAGCTTCCCAATACAGTAAGAAAATTTTTTTATATTTAAAAAGCAACTCACAAAATAGGGGCTTTAAGTCAGTTTGATCTAAAGTCAAAGCCTTTAAAAAGGTTTTTGTTTGCTTTTATTTATTAGAATTAAGAATAATAACTATTAGCTTAAATCCAAAGACTTTAGGTACTAAAGAAGGATTAGGGTGGAGGATAGTATTTTGATTTGTTTGGAAATATTCTGTAAAGCACAGGCATTAATTCTGACTTGGATCTTCCATTCAATGGCTCACCTACACTGGTTCTTCATTCAAGTGCTCCTCTTTAAATACACTGACTAACTATGCCTCAGACTCTTTATTCATTATCTCTGCAAAAACAGAAAATGCTTCGATATTCTTTTGCCATCATACTTTATCCTGTCATCTTTTCCCCAAAACTTTTCAAAACTCAACTCATCCATGAAATCTGCAATCAAGGCGGAAGCCACCCAGACATTCTGTTAATATCCTCAGTGTGATTGATATTTCTCTCCTGCAGTGTGGCAAGATAGCATATGCGTATATGTGGGCAAGCGTATATATCTTTATGTTAATGTGCATCTGTTCCTCTTCTCTCTACCATATACTATTAAGATATTAAGCTCCTAGGGTCTGTCCTTGTTTCCCTCCACAGAAGAGAATATTTATTCACCTGGGTCAGCCCAGTGCCTAGCTCTGGGGCATGATGTGCTTGTTTGATAAACATTCACTGAATGAGTGGTGGGTGTTCAATGATGATAGTGACAACTTTGAAGGAAAATCTCTCCTCCCAAAGAGAGAAAATAAGATCACGTACAAATATAACTGCATGTAGCTTGCCTCCTTGGGTATTTTATTTTGAAGCATTCTCAAGTTGAAATGTGTTGTGGAATGGCTGAGACTTAGCAGGTAATTTTCATTTCACCTCTGTTTCCAAATGGTTACCACCTGCCAAATATGTCACACTTAAATTGTGATTCCCCTCCCCCCCTTCAGATATGCCATGAAGCTGTATTTTTTTTTTTATTTCCCTCTTAATGTTGTAGAATTCATTTATGCCTTACTTATCAGGAATGCATTTATTTGGTTAGGCAAAAGTCCATATATTTCCATGTAAATATATTTAGAGCAGCAGCACAATTATGAATGGTGTGTTACAGTTTGGATACGAAATGTCTCCTAGAAAAGTTCATGTCTTGGCAGTGCAGTATGTTTCAGAGGAGGAGCATGTATGGAGAAGGTAGGTCACTGAAGATGACCTTGTCCCTGGACTACCCTTGTCCCCCCTGCTATCTGCCTCTCTGCTTCTAGCCACTATGAGTGGAATAGCTTTCCTCTGCGGTGATGTTTTTGCCTTGGAGCCAGCTGACCATAGACTGAATCTTCTGAAACTCAGAACTCAAATAAACTTTTCCTCCTCTGAGTTGTTATTGTCTGGTATTTTGGCCACAAAGACAAAAAAATTACTAATATAATGACAAAATAGATGGTCTAGTGCTTTATTATATTTATAGACTGTATTATAAAATGTTCATTATTTTTAGGTATTTGAGATTTTTTCCAACATATTACAACTATTTTAAATGCTCTAATAATCACACACACACACACACACACACACACACACACACACGTGTGTGTGTGTATCCATTTGCCCAATGATATCATTTTTTTTTTTTTTTTTTGGTGCCAGGAATTGAACCCAGGGCTTCAGGCATGCTAAGCATGCATTCTACCACTAAAGCACACCGCAGTGCCCTTTCCACTGGTATCTTTAAGATAAATCTTTGAAAAAGAAATATTAGGTCAAGGGCAGGCACAGTTTGATTGGTCTCTAGAAGGGTTATATCATTATACTCGGAACAGCAGTTTATAAAATGTTCTTTGTCTATGCTCTTGCCACTACTGGGTGTTTTAATTCAGTTTTTAATTTAAAGAGCAAGGAGGAGGTATCCCACAGGGCCTGAGACGAAGGCTATATTAGATTTATGGTGAAAGATTTGTTAACCAGGGCCTGAGTCATGGGAGTGTGGGCATGTTTGTTCTATTACCCAGAACTCTATGAATCAGATCTAATAAGTATTTCAGTCACTACCAATACAGCCACATTTCAGAGACAACCCAAACTGGAAAAAGCTATATATTTGTTTTATCACCAAAAATTCCCATGGATGTGATAATGGCCAATATCCTTTTAGTTCTCTTTAGACTGGGGCAATAATACTGTTTCACTTGAAATTATGTAACTCATTTTAGACATTGGGGGGATCTAATTTATAAATATGCTCTAGAAATAAATGAAACTCAATTTGTTTCTAAATAAAAATGTCCTTCATAAAGTAAGAAGCACTGCATCATACTCATGTAGATATCTACTTTTTATATAAACCAGGATCCTGACAAGGCTATTTGGAACTTTACATGTTCCAATCTGTTGCCCTGTCCATTTAACGACCCCTTGGAGCGCAATAATTTTCAGTCTTTTTATTAGCAAGAAGTCAGAATAAACTTTAGTACTGGTTGGGCCAATTCCTGTTGAGATAACTATTTCAAATAGTTAAGAAAAAAGATCTGCATGTCATTTCTTATACACAACAGAAAAGGAAGAGTTATGATAGCTAATCAAATGTGTGGCTATATTTTCTGATCTTCCCTGGTTTTTAACAAATTTTTGCACAGGATTCTTGGAAAATTTCTCTGAATATCAAACATTTTTAGAGAGCTTGTTATGCATTTACTTAACTGATTCTAAATATGATTAGAAACTTCATAAATCTCAAGGCAAAATTAAAGTTAGAATGTTCCCACTATGACCTGATTTTATTATGCTGTGATTTATTGGTGCCCAGAAACCACATAGCCTTGAACTTCTGAGATTAATTATTTAGGATAGATCTATTGGGGAAAGATACGGTTTCTCTTAAGTTACTGGGTCTTTAAAATTATTATTTTGATTTCTTAATTTACTAAAAGTAAAAGTATGATGTTAAAAAGGCTTTCATAATAAAGCCAGGTGTGGTGGTGTAAGCTTGTAATCCCAGCATTTGGGAGGCTGAGACCGGAGGATCCAGGTTCACGGCCAGCCTCAGCTACCTAGTGAGGCCCTCGCAACTCATGGAGACCCTGTTTGAAAATAAAGAATAAAAAAAAAATAGGGCTAGGGGTATAGCTCGAGGTAGAATGCCCCTGAGTTCAATCCCCAGTATTGAAACAAAAAAAGGCTTTTATAATAAAAGGAAAGGGAGAAAACAGATTTGCCCATTTCAAATTAGATGGGCAAATATGTTTGTTTTTGAAAACAGTCTCATGCATTCTTAATTAATCTAACTAATTCAAACATTTATTCAAGTAATATTTAATAAATATCAACAATGAGCACATCTTTGGTTGTACTTAATCTGGAGAAATCCTGGCCTCTTAAAAATAGGGTTTCAGATGAGAAATTATATTTGTTTATTTCTGGAGCAGGAAGTCCTACAGGCCTATGATAACTTTATCCCTATTTATAGGCATTTCTTTTATGAAAGATTTTTAGATATGGATCCCCAGGGAAGTTCGAGTTTTTCTATTTCATTATTTCTCATCTTTCTTTTTCATTATATTTTTGTTTTCTTAAATGAGAAGATGTCTCTTAACTTAGTGAATTGTACTTTCCCAAAGATCAATGATCAGTCTATATGTATCTAGACTGGCATCCCAGCAGAAGGAAGCTATGCCTCCAAAATCTAGAGCTGACAACAGATCACATTTTAGTCCCATTTTTTCTATTTATTGGCTTATAAACAATAGTTGACATTCCAGTACCGTTGTGTGTGTGTGTGTGTGTGTGTGTGTGTGTGTGTGTGCGTGTGTGTGTGTGGTACTGAGTATTGAACTCAAGGGAATTCTACCTCTGAGCTAAACCTCCAGCCCTATTTTATTTTAATTTTGAAACAGGGTCTCACTAGGTTGATTAGAATCTCACTACTTGCTGATGCTGCCCTCCAATCTGTGATCTTCCTGTCTCAGCCTCCCAAGTACTGGGATTGCAAGCATGGGTCACAAAACCCAGCTGCCAGCAAGTTCTTTAACGTGTACCTTTGTGTTCATAATTATCATCTCTGAAACCTTTCTATATTATGTATCAAAGCATTGATATCATTTTGGACCACTCTACAAGTCCCTTCCTGGTACCAACTTCTCAACAACTACGTTAACCTTTCCTGTTTCATTAGTGCAAGCAGTATTTTAGCCACTCATTACCAAGATTACAAAATTATTCTGCTTTTTGTCTTAATGTGCTTTAAATTTGAAGTGTCCTCATTCCATACTTGGAAGGGGCAGATGAGAGAAACTCCTCTTAAATATCAGTAGTCTGTATTTCCTGTGGGTGCAATGTCCTGGTAACCAGAGTCTGTATTTTCCTTTAGAGAGAACCCAAGGTTGGATCAGGACCTCTATAGAGTTAATCATAGTTTTAAATTTTCATATTAATAAGTATAAGAATTAGGAATATAAGTTCTGAGTTTTAAAACTGAAAAGGCTCGTTGATTATTAACAAAGTCTAGAGAGCTTTGTTAATAATCAACATTCCAAATATCAGTAGTCCAATAGTTTTTGTAAGTTATTCATGGTTATATGTGATATGCCTTCTAAGACACCAGGTGATAAGGATGAAATAATATTAAAGACAGATTCCACTTTCTGATAGTAGTCATATATATATATATATATATATATATATATATATATATATATATATATATATATAGTGGTACTGGGGATTGAACTCAGGGGCATTCTACCTCCGAGCTATACCCCCCAGCCCTATTTCTTATTCTTTATTTTGAAACCGAGTCTCACTAAGTTGCGGAATGCCTCACTAGGTAGCTGAGGCTGGCGGCGAACCCGGATCCTCCGGTCTCAGCCTCCCGAATGTTGGGATTACAAGCGTGCGCCACCACGCCCGGCCTTACATTGTGTTTTATGATTAATTCTTCTTCATGATATGTATCTACAATGGAGTAATCAGTGCAAATGTTTGCCCTTCTATAACGAAAGCCCAAGTGGTTCAGTTCATTAGATTTTGTCATTTGCTACTGCAGTCTAACCAAGAGGACAGATCACCAAAATTTAACAAAAAATACCAAAATACATTAAACATTTTCTTGAACTTTAAATATCAGATGAAGAAACACAAAAGTGACTTTTTTTCAGCCTCTCAACTACACCCCCAGGCCACAAAAAAATGAACAAAAAGGTAAAATTAATAGGATTCATGCATTTTAAAGGCAGTAACCTGTTGAGAATATAAGTGGGTTCTAGTACTTTCTCTGGATACTTGCCCTGGTCCATAATCCTTTAGCAAGTTGATTGTTTTCCTTTTCTTTTTTTTTTTGCGGTACTGGGGATTGAACTCAGGGGCATTCTACCTCCGAGCTATACCCCCAGCCCCTTTTTATTCTTTATTTTGAAACAGAGTCTCACTGAGTTGCGGAGTGCCTCACTAGGTAGCTGAGGCTGGCCGCGAACCCGGATCCTCCGGTCTCAGACTCCCGAATGCTGGGATTACAAGCGTGCGCCACCACACCCGGCTTGTTTTCCTTTTCTTAAAGCTCATGATTTATTTTCTATACTGTATATACATATTTTTCTATATTATAATATGTATACATTTTATATATTTTTTCTATACTGTAAAAATATATATATATGTATATTTTTTTCATAAAGAGTTCATGTATTAATGTTCAGAGCTGATATAGTTGAGTCATGAGGGTTGAACTCTCCTCAGGAGATAAATCCATTGTAATGGATTTATTGGGTAGTAACCTAGGCTGGTGGGGTGTGGCTGGAAAAGGCGGGTGATTTTTTTCTTTGAATCCCCTTGCTTGCTTTCTCTTGCTTCTGGCCTCCATGATGTGAGAGCAGAGCCCATACTCTCTCTCTCTCTCTCTCTCTCTCTCTCTCTCTCTCTCTCTCTCTCTCTCTCTCTCTCTCCTTCTTGCTGCCATGCCCTGAGTTCTATAGACTCTGGTCCCACCTGGACTGAAACTGAGACCCCCCCAAAAAAACTGTAAGCAAATAAATCTCCCTCTCTCTACATTGTGTGGTCAATTGTCTTGAAGAATAGCAGCAAAGATATTGACCAAGACATATATTTTCTATAACATTTTTCATTGGTTTTGTTTTTAACCTCAAAATAGAATCCAAGTAAATAAATTATTTATTAATTAGGGATCAAATTCCTATTGTGACTAATATACTGAGGAATTAGCTAAATTCACTTACTACCTAGATAAACATTTCCTCCACATACACTTTAAATAATACTTTAATAGTGAGGTAGGATAAAATTAAAAAAAAGAAATAGGTGGGAAGGAGACACAAAGGAAAAACAAGAAAAATGTAACTTTAATATGGAAGACTGTGGGAAAAATCCCCAATATCATTAGTACTCAAGCCAGTCCTATTAGATTTCTCCTACCAGGCCTGTTAATCACAAATGTCTGGAAAATTTACCAGTATTTACTAATTACCCTGAACACTGTTGACTATCCTCAAAAATGTATCTATTGATCAGACTATAGAGAACACACGAAGAGTCTGGAAAGGTGGCCAGACACCACATTGGAAATTTACTCAATCACAAAATACCTTGAACATGCTTATGAATGTATCACTGTAATATTCTGATTTAATGAGGAGGGATACTCATAGAATACTGGAAGGAGTTTGGGGGATGGAGGCAGGGTAGGGAGAGGGGAGACTTGATGAAGGAAACAGTTCAAATAATACTAATTAGATATATAAAGTTATCAATACCGATATTAATAATACATATAGGGAAAGGGAGGGAGTGGGGCGGAATTTAGAGAGACAAACACAAGGTACTATGTACATGTATGTTCTATTGCTTTGAACCTCATTATAATGTATAATTGCAATATATCAATAAAAGTACCTTGAACTACTAATTATCAAACCTAGGAATAGTTAAGCAGAAGACATATCTGATGATCAGACAACAGAGATCACATAAAAGAATAATCTCCTTAGGCATTGTTAGCAGCCATCTCCTGTAAATTGTTTAAACAGAAGAGCAATCTTCTTGGGCATTGTTGGCAGTCCCTGAATAGTCTAAGCAAAAGAGATACCTGTTGATAAGGCAGTGAAAGCCTCATCAGAAAATGACCAAAATACTCTAAATTATCTGTGACTACTAAAGCAATGCCATTCTTATGTACCTCCTACCCACAAAGTCTCCTATAAAAGATGAGGCACAAATCCCCCAAATGCATCTCTCACTCTAGAGATGGACCCCATTCTTCTCTGGATATGTATTCCTTGCTTCCCTTAATAAATCTCTATGTCTGTAACTGGCTCATACTGTAATTATTTTCCACCATTTGACCCCACGGGTCCTGAGTTGCATCCCCCTATCTCCCCCACTGGAAACTCCTTCAGATGCTTCACAGAATCAACCCTTCTCCTGTTGCAATAATATACCTAAAATTTAAAAAATTACTGTATACATTGTGCTTTTGTTTTTAAAAAATAATTCAGACCATCAGTGGTGGAGAACTACCATAGTCATCTACTGTGTCATAGCAGATAACATGCTCATTGCTATTCTGAAAATATATGATTTCTGACAGAAAATTGGAAAAAAAATTGGCTGGGTTCTGGTTTTCTTCTAAAAGAAGAGGGAAATATCAGTGTTGTGGCAGCCTACCTCTACTACCCAAGAGAAATTCTCATCTTATGGTACTAGGTTATGGAAATCCCTATGTAATCAAAAACTGCCTTTGCTTTACGCAGGTCTCTCCTGTTCTTTAATGGTGACAGGGAATAATATTTATTCCCCATTTTAAAATTTTTCTATATGTAGATAATTAGCTTCCTTATAGTATCTCTCGTGGCTTTTCTTACTTCCTTTTCTTTCTATTCTCCTTGGCCAATAGAGTTGCTTCTTTGGTGAACATTGGAGAAAGACCCTTCTATTATAGCTTAATTCATTCCCCTCCCTTACCTTTTTGGAGTAGGTAGCTTACAGGAAGATGCAGGGGAATTGGTTTCTCCCCAGGAGGATTTCCTAGGTGGGCTGCCCTGTGTGAGAGCCTGAAGATTTCCAACACTGCTTGGTAAATCTACCTAATGATGAAGTTAATGGTAGGAAGCCCTGTTTTGGCACTGAAACAACATTCCCAAATATTAATTCTTCCATTAATAAAAGCATTAGATAGTTCTCTTTGTCCATCCTTTTCAACTATGGAACTTCACTTTGTTTTTAACTTAAACAACTAGAATGGAAATCCCAAGGAAACAGATGAGTGATACTTAAAACCTACCTTATCAAAATAGATCCAAGAAGTCCTTATCTTCCTGAGAAAATCCAAGGAAGTTAAATAAATGCTCTGGATTTCTGCAGATGATGGTTCTTTGCACCTGGAGGGAGATAACAAAAATATCATCTTTTTAAAGCATACTATACTATATGAACAAATATAAGGCTAGACATTTCTGCCTTCAACACTTCTCAAATAGAACTTTGTAATTTGAATGATGAAATAACTATCGTGTGTGTGTGTGTATGTGTGTGTGTGTGTGTGTGTGTATTTTGACTCATAAATGTAGAGATGAGTAAAATAAAGCCATTATGTAATCTGTATATAAATATTTGTATATATAAAATGCAATACATATATGTATTTTGCCTTAGTTTACTCATTTACTAGATTTGTTAGTTATTCACTTTTTTGTCAATGTTCATTGCATTTAGTTATGAAAGTGTGTCATATGAATTTTACTAGGGAAGATATATATATATATATGTATATATATATAATTTTACTGGGGAAGATATATATATATAATTTTACTGGGGAAGATATATATATGTATATATATAATTTTACTAGGGAAGATATATATATATATATATATATATATATATATATATATATATGTGTGTGTGTGTGTGTGTGTGTGTGTGTGTGTGTGTGTGTGTGTGTATTTCTTGCTTTCACCTCATCCCCCTGGCCATAAGCTCAAAATAATATAGATAATTTTTTGTTTATTTCAACTCTAATAGCTAGATTAAAAAATACATACTGTAATTATAGATTCTCATTTTTATATAAGAACAAAGAAAATAATCAAATACAGGCATTGGACTGAGAATTAGAACTGGATTTAAGTCATAACCCTACCATAATTAGCCAGGAAATTTTAGGCAATATGCAAACCTTGCTGACTCTTAATCCTCTCTACATAGAAAATGAAGCACATTTTGAATAAAAATTCTACTAAGACCCTTCTTCTCTCAAGTTTTGTAATTTTTCTTCTAAGGATATGGTCTGGTATTGGTAGAATGACAAGAAAAAAATTGTTGGAACAAAACTCTCATATTTAGATAAAGACTAACTTTCTATAAACTTATATGCACTGAATTACTGGCTTTTCTCTCTTCAGGAATTGTTAGTTGTAGACAAATAGTATCAAGATGATTATAATCAATTCATTTGAGGTTCACCTATTGATTTGAAGGAACTGATATTGTCAGCCTGATGGAGTTTAGCAAAATTTGATTTTTAACACACAGAATTAAAATAATCCTTTGATTAGCTAGTGGTCACCTGTGTAACCTTTGGCTATCCTGCTTTTCAGGGGAAGACATTGGAATTTTGAAGGCACTGAAGAAACCACAGATAACTTGTAAAATAGCATATAGAATTTAGCCTTATATCATGGTTATTTTTCTCATGTATTTCCCAAGGTGGGGAATAATCTATGGATAAGCTAGTCTTATGTAATTGATGTTGCATATGCCACTCTCTTGTAAACACAATGATATTTCCCAAAATTCAGACTTGAGTGATAGTTGAAATTATTATTACCAAGGATAACTTAAAAACTGAAATATTGGATTTGTTTATTTTATTCAAATAAATATTAGTATAAACCTGTATTATACTTCTGATTCTGGGGTAAACTCTTTATTTTTTTAAAAAATGAACCTTATAATTACTCTATGAAAATTTTTAATGAAGATTCCCATTTTACAGATGAAGAAACCAAAGCATAAATACTTGAGATTTACCTAGAAAGAGATAAGTGGCACAGTTGGTAGGTCTATTTGATTGCAAAGTCCACATTCCTTTTAAATACAGTGTTATATATCCTGGCAGTACAGTGCTCAGTGGCTACACATAGCCTAGTGCATATTCAATTTCAGTAGTATTTCTAAGGCTTCAGTACTTTGTCCACCTGAATATATTGTTTAAAACACATCCTTTCATATATCTAAAGTCTTTGTTTAATTGCTCTCAGGACTATTATTTTTACATTTTCATGTTCAAAAGAACAAAATGATGCTTCTTACACATTTTAATCTGAGTTCTTTACCTGGCATCTAGTATATTTCAAAGATATTTGTTGGTAGCAAGAGGTCTATTTTGACTATATCTTAGTTCAGGGAATAGCTAGGTGTGGCTGCCTGCAGAGGCTGAGACATCAGCTATGAAGAACTGCAATGATGAGTGGTTGCACAAAGAGCAACTAGGCACACAGTTTGGTAATCAGAGTATAATGAATCCTACCATTATACAGATTCATAAAGTATGAGGCTGGAACAAGCCCGGCTAATCAATTGAATCCAATCATACACTGTGCAGGCGAAGGGAGTGACATATAAGGTATTCATAAACCCGAAAATAGGTTTCTGGATTTGATCCATTTACTCAGCTTCTCAATTTAAACACTAAATTCTCAATTGTAGGATCATATGCATGTGTGTGTGTGTGTGTGTGTGTGTGTGTGTGTGTGTGTGTATGTGTGTTTGTTTGTTACTGGGATATTGAACCCAGGGGCATTCCACCTCTGGGTTACACCAACAGCCCTATTTTATTTTTACTTTGAAACGGAGCCTCAATAAATTGCTGAGGTTGGCCACAAAACTTTAATCTTCCTGTCTCAGCCTCCCAAGTACTGGGATTACAAGTATGCACCACCTCACCCTGCTTATCTGCATCTTTTAAATATGAAAGTCACTCCTCTAGGCTTCCATGGGCCAATCAGTTCACACAGTCCAAGATACATGCAGCATAGTGGTTAAAAAAAAAAAAAAAAGATATCTTGCAGTCAGAGCATCCCAATGCCAGCAATATGTCTGGTGAAAAGCCTTTGAAAAGTGACTATCTATATAGGTCTCTATCTTATGTTATAACACAGGGAAATGAGAGCTCTTCTTTGTCCATGCTGCTTTGGGAATCAAATCATAGAGTTTTTATAAAGTGTTTTTATTGTCATCATCTTTCTTTCTGTATGTCTTTTTTTTTTTCCGTACTGAGATTGAATCTAGTGGAATTCTAGCTTTTATCTATACTCCCATACTTGTTTTTTTTGAAACAGGCTCTCACTAGGTTGCTAAACGGTTTTGCTGTCTCAACCTCCCAAGTACTGGGGTTACAGAAGTGCACCACCACATCTGATCATCATTCTTTTCATGTGGACTTCATGAAATGGAATGTTCTTTGTTCATTCTATTAATAAAAATGTATAAGTCACAATAAAACAAAATTATGGCTAAAGTATTAACCAAAGAAACTCACATAGCTAGCATAGTCTTAGTAACTTTATTTTTCTTACCAGTAAGATGGTAAAGGCACCCATTTCTCTATATATTTGAAATTAAATGTTCAATTCATTGAAAAACTAGATTTAGACATTGATCTTTTGGTTCAGACCTGTCCAAGGTAATTGTGTTCAGAGGGAGAGATCCTCATAGCTTGTCAAAACTATACATTTAAAGTATAACAAATGATTTTATATGACAAAAGAAAAAGAAAAAAAAGAACGTCTCATTTTTTTCTTAGCCATAATAACTTCTTGTGAAAGAATGTCCATTTGGATTTTGCTGTTAGAGAGCTCAGTTATACAAAATTCATATAAAATTCCTAATCAATATAATGTTTTAAATTTACAGTAACATTTAAATTAATGATAAGCTCACTGTGAATTATGGAGCCTTGGTTTTTTAGGACTATGTCCCTTCTTGCCAAGTTGGAACAAAATCTATTGACTCACCTTCTTAGACTCATAAACAGCTTCCAGACTTTAGGTGTTTTCAGTGCCACAGGATTTTCAGTCTGATGAAAGGTGCCATATTGATATCATCAGGGAATGAAGCTGGCCCTATCCACCAAAGAGGTAAAATGCTTCCAGTAACTGCACAAACCTTCCTTGAAGGGTAGTTTACCATGGATCATTATCAGGTCAGAGAGTGATTGAGTATCAGAACTTCTTTATTCTAACAGGAATTTTACTCATCAAATATTTATAGACCATCTACTCTGGGCAGAGAACTATACTAAAACAGCAAAGATACTACTTCAAGGAACTCACTTTCTACTTTGATTGTATGCACAGATAAAGACAATTATGGAATACTAAAAGTAGTCTGTGATATGAGAAGATTCACAGTGGGTGTTGTGGATCGGGATGGAGGAAAATCAAGAACAAAGAAGTGAAGCTTAAAAGACAACTAGGTTTTAGTCAAAAAAGAAGAGCAGAAAATCTCATCTTGAAGAAAGACCCTATAAGAGAGCTTGTCACTTTGATGTACATTATAATGTAAGACTACATTGTATTAATCTAAAATTTCCTTTTAATGAATGAGAAATTCAGAATGAATCATGTGAGAAGTGGCAAGTATGAGTATATACATATTCATGTTGCTTACACGAGTGGATTTACATATGCACACATACATGTGCAAATATAATAAAACAAATTAACACATATGGTTAGGCAGGGAAAATTATGAGCAATCTAATATGTTATTTTAGGGAGTCTGGACGCTATTATTAAATTATGCAGTTGCAGAGGTTCTGATGGGTTTTATGTAGCCTTGACTTAAGAAGAATCATTCTGGAAAATAGTACAGAGAACAGAAGAAAGGTGAACAGGTTCAACTCTTTAATATTGTCAAAGGAGTACAAATAGTAAAAGAAGAACTAAAACTACCCCATTTTGCTGAAGACATGATACTATACTTAAAAGACCCAACAAAATCAACCAAAAAACTTATAGAACTGATCAGCAAATTTAGTGAAGTGTCTGGATATAGAATCAATTTTTAAAAACCAGAAGCATTCCTATATGCTAACCGTAAATCTGCTGAAAAGGAAATCCAAAAAACAATTTCACTCACAATAGCACCCTAAAAAATAAAATACTTAGGGATAAACCTAACCAAGGAGATAAAAGACCTCTACAAGGAAAACTATAAAAAGTTTAAAAAAGAAATCGAAGAAGATCTTAGAAGATGGAAAGATCTTCCATGCTCTTGGATAGGCAGAATAAGTGTCATCAAAATGGCCATTATCCCAAAAGTTATCTACAGATTCAATTCGATACCCATTCAATTACCAAGGTTGCTCCTCACAGACAGAAAAATTAGTCCTTAAATTCATTTGGAACAACAAAAAGTCCAAAATAGCCAAAATAGTTCTTAGCAACAAGAACCATGCAGGAGGCATCACAATACCTGACGTCAAACAATACTACAAAGCCACAGTAATAAAAACAGCATACTATTGGCACAAAAATAGACACATAGACCAATGGAGAAGAATAGAAGACTCAGACACAAACACACACACTTATAGTCAATTTATTTTTTACAAAGGAGCCAAAAACTTACACTGGAAAAATGATAGCTTCTTCAATAAATGGTGTTGGCAAAACTGGTTAACCATATGTAGAAAAATGGAAATATACCACACTTTTTCACCCTGCACAAGAGTCAAATCATCAAAGACCTGGAAGTCAGGCCAGAGACCTTTCAGGTACTTGAAGACGGTATAGGTCCAACACTTCAACACATAGTCACAGGTAAAAACTTTCTCAACAAGACCCCCAAAGCACAAGCAACTCAAAGGAAGATCAATACATGTGATTGTATTAAACTGAAGATTTTCTGTACAGCAAAGGAAACTATCAAGAGCCTCAATAGAGAGCCCACAGAATGAGAGAAAAATTTTGCCAGCTACTCCTCCGATAGATGAGTATTACCTAGTATATATAGAGAACTTAAGAAACTCACAGCTAAAAAAACAAATAACCCAATTTAAAAATGGGCAAATGGTCTAAATAGATACTGAATAAAAGAAAAAATACAAATGGCCAATAAATGCATGAGGAAATATTCCATATTATTAGCAATTAGAGAGATGTAAATAAAAACCACCCTGAAATTTCACCTACCCCCATTAGAATGACAATCATAAAAAACACAAACAACAAATGCTGGCGAGGGTATGAAAAAGTGGGGACCCTAATACATTTTCGGTGGGATTACAGATTAGTGCAACCATTTTGAAAAACAGTATAGAGGACCCTAAGATGAATGGTAATTAATTTTTTACCTCTAATCCGCAAGTTAATCCTATGAGAATTTCTCCCAAAATCCATCTAATTTTACACACACACATATACACACACATACACACACACACACACATACACACACACACACACACACATATATATTATTGGTGCATTGTAATCATACATCTTTGTTAGATACAAGCTGGTAGAGACATAAACGATACATCTCTCATTTAACCCTTCCCCAATTCCCACCCCATTCCCTCCTCCCTCCCTCCTTCTCATGTCCAGTTTAGTGATTGACTTTAATATGTTTGTGAAAGTATATCATGAGCATTAGGGTGTTTGCCTCACTGCTCACCCCCCAATCACATTCAGTTAAGTCACCATCTTTGCTCATCTAAGGTTTCTCCTTTTTTGTCTAGAGTCCCTCTTATGACCCACTTTCTCCCTTGCTTCCACATATTAGGGAGAGCATAAGATTTTTTACTTTTTGTGACTGACTAATCTCACTTAACATAATGTTTTCCAGCTCCATCCATTTCCCTGCAAATGACATGATTTTGTTCTTTATGGTTGAATAAAATTCCATTGTGTACATATCCTATACTTTTGTAATCCATTCATCTGTTGATGTACATATTGGCTGGTGCCATAGTCTGGCAATTGTGAATTGTGCAGCTATAAACATAGTTATACATGCATTTGGTCTGATAGCTTGGTTTCCATTCTTTTGGGTAGATACCCAGAAGTGGTATTGCTGTCTTTGAATGCGCAAAAGCCCTTTGGAGTCATCTGAGATGGCTTTTTCATATAGGGAGGTTCATTTTCATGAATAAATTTGAAATACCAGAGTTTCAAATGTATTTCAAAGTCATTGTGACTTGTTCCTTTTTAGAATATAAAAGTCCAAGAAAGAGGTTTCTACCATTGTCTGCTATCACAGAAAAGATGATATGCATCAAAAGTGAGGGAGTTTCATAATGATCCTTGGCTCTGAGTACTGATTAAGTCAGTTAGTCTATCAGTCAGTCTGTTCAGCAGTTACTCATTTGGGAAACATTTTCTATGAATTAGCCATGCACTGGGCCAGATATTGGAGGTGAATCTCCTGAAACTCCTCTTCTATATGTGCATGTCCTAGATAGTTAATCTACTCAGTGACAACAAAAAATATCTTGAGTACAACTAAAGAAATACTGACTCCACTACACTTGCCATCAACTCTGGAACTACTGCAAAAATTAAAGATTAAGCAAATAATTAATTCAATTACTTTTATGTTTGCTCTATGGAAACTTTACAGCCTTTAGAAAATTTTAAAAAAATATTTTTTTTTACTTCTTTCAAAATTCCAGCTGTCGATTTGCTTGATATTCTTCTTCATTTTTGAAAAAAATGTAAAAATGATGCCATGATCTTTACACATATTAATGAGTATGTAATACAAGTCATGGACTTGGTTTGTAGACAGACACTTCTCAAACTGAACTCTTCACATACATTTTAAAAGAATTTGATTTGTATAGGAAGAACTAAAATGAGAACATTTACATCCAAACGTGATATTTTACATTTTCATGGCCTGTGTAGCTTTGAAAAGAGACAGCTCAACATTCTGTGCCACAGTATTTTTATCTAAAGTGGAGTTAATTCTATGTAGTCACTTTATTCTTATTTAACACGAAGATAAGAAGCTTGGTGTCCAAGGAATCTTCTAGGCTCTTTAATTTTTATCTCAAAATAAACAGAGTATATAATGACTTATCTAAAGTAAAAAGTTGAGAAAGAGATGAATTTTCCAGAAGAATATGTTATCATTTTCAGTTCAATTATATAGAACAATAAATCCTCACATTGTGATTTATTTCTTCAAGTCTGCCTTTAGCTATTGAACACAGTTAAAATTGTTGACAATTTGCATGTATATTATCAACCCTTGAATTCATATATTCTGTTGTGTTTATGTAAGGCAGACAGTAATGGTCAGTCACTGGAATAATTCTTACTGGATCAACATTTAATAATTGAGGTATAGGAAATTCCCTGAGGATTTAAAATCAGGTTAGAAAAATTAGTAATCCTAGAGTTACCTGTGTGGTGGTATCGTTTTGTAGTATTTTTCCACTAGGGAGTTATAACCTTAAAGATTATTTCTATCATAACTTAAAAACAAGAGAAAAGTGATATCAGTTTAAATACAGAATATGTAATGCATTATTTGCTTTTAAAATGCTCAGAAGACTAGTTATTTCAATTTTGAAAATTAATGAATGTAGAAAAGATAAGCAGATAATAGCAGAATGTAGAAGAAACTCCTAAAACTCTCTGCACTTAATATGGTTTCTTTTTATTTAGGCATATTAGTACATTTTAATATGTTTATGATGTCACTTTCATAACTCAATAAAAACAAACCCTGTCACAAATATAAGACTACTTGTCTGGTGTGAGGGAGACCAGAGACAGACTTCTATTGTAAGTCCAAAAGTGAGCTCAGGGAGAGGATGTGAGTGTCAAAACGCTCCTCTTTGTAAGTGGGGCCGATTCTCTGCTCTATAAGCTCTCATTATGTATCCTGCTAATAGCACGAGGAAGTGAAAATAACAGTTAGCTTTGTAAAGAGCTAGCACAACATTAAGATTTAATTAAACTTTGTTTTACTTGGGCAAGCTAGTCACGCAGTGATGTCATGGGAGAACAAAGCCCAACACATTGATGACTAGAAACAAAATGACTTGCAGATGAAATACCAGTGCACATGGGTGACGTTACCCAGGTAAGGATCTAATTCCTGACATCTTTCCCCAACAATTAAAGTCAGAATCCTGTAGTGACACATTCATACCCTTACAGAACAATTCATAATAGCCAGGTTATGGAACCAACCTCCCAGGTGTCCATCAACATATGAATAAATGAAAAGAATGTAGTATATACACACAATGGAGTTTTACTCAGCCATAAAGAAGAACTAAATTATGTCATTTGCAGGAAAATGGAGGGAACTAGAGAACCTTATGCTAAGTGAGATCAGCCAGTCTCAAGACACTCTAAGGTCACATGTTTTCTTTCATACATGGAAGCTAAGGAGAAAATAGGGAAGAAAAGGAACCTAATGAGAATGAGGAGAGAGACTAATAGAGCAATGAGAGATAAATGAAGGAGGAAAAGGGGAGGCTTTGGGATGAAAACAGAGGAAACAAGTAGCATTTTATATATGAATGTATCACTATGAATTTCATTATCATGCACAATTATAGTGCACCAATAAAATACTACTACTAATAAAAATAAGCCAAATGAGGGAAGCAACCAGACCAGTGCTGTGAAGGGAATCTATGTCTCATGAGCTGTGCAGGAAGGACATGTTGTTGAGTTTGTATAAAGCATGCAGACTTTGAGGCACTGGGCATAAATCTGAGAACAAGAACCAAAGATGGTAATGCAAGGAAATCCAATTACAGGTCCATGTTAAATAGAAATTCTAGTTCTCAAAACTCTCCAAGGGTGGTATAGACTACCACTGAAGATACTGTACTTATTAGCACTTACAGAATTTTAAGTATAGACTGTATAGCCACTTGGTGGTTACTTTCTAGCTTGGTATATCATTTTGAGAATCCAATGAGTTCTATCAGTTTGATTAAACTTAATGAAAAAGAAGCTGCTGCATTATGAGTATATATGAATTGTATTTGCTTATGTGGTAATTTGAAGTAGTATGATGGTCAACTTGTCAATGTTTTATTTTGCTTTTTTTTTTTTTTTTTCCTACTGGGAATGGAACCCAGGACCTCATGCATGCAAGGCAATCACTTTCCCTCTGGGTATTCCTTAAATCAGCCCATCAACTGATTTAGTAAATACCCAGATAGCTGGCAAAACATTATTCTGTGTGTGTTTGTGTGGGTGTTTCTGGAAGAGATTAGTATTTGAGTCAGTAGCCTGAGAAAAGGTCTGACCTCACTGATATGGGTGTATGTCCTCCAATCCTTGTGAGTTTCTCTCTCTCTGACCTAAGATATCCATCCTCTCCTGCCCTCTGACAGCAGAAATCCAGGCTCTTGGGCCTCCAATTTCTGGCACTTGCATCAGACTCCCCCACCCCCGCCCCACTGTTCTTCAGATTTGGACTGAATTACATCACCAGCTTTCCTGATTTTCCAGCTTGCAGATGGTATATTTTGGACTTCGTGGCTTCCATAATTATCTGAGCCAGTTCCCTTAATAAATCATGTATGTACACACACACACACACACACACACACACACAATCACACACATATACACACACTCACATTCTGGAAAACCCTTACTAATGTACATGGGGTTACCAGCATTGACCCAAGTGCCATGAAATGTAAAGTAACAACTTGAAAAGCAGTTTCTCTGATTCTTCAGCCTTTAAAAACTATAATAGTTTTAAAGTACATTTTAGTAGTACATTAGATTTCTGGGGCTGCTATCACAAATCATCACAACAGCACAAACATAGTGGCTTCAAACAATATATTTTTTTCTAAAATAGGAAAAAGGAAAAAAAAAGTATTGGGGAGCAGAAGCCCCAAATCAAGATCTGGCCACAGCATCAGCTCTCTGAAGGCTCTATAGGAGAATGCTTCCTTGTCCCTTGTAGCTCTTAGCAGCTTCAGGTATTCCTTGACTGGTGACAGCATAAGTCCCATCCCTGCCTCCACCTCCACCTACTTTTCTACCTTGTGTGTGCCTTTCTGTGACCCCCAAATTTTATAAGGACACAAGTCATTGGATTTAATAATCATCAAAATCCTAATCTTATTTCAACCATATTACATCTGTCAAGACTCTATTTTCAAATGCTATAGGTTTGATCGTAAGTGTCCCTCAAAGTCTCTTGTGGTGAAGGCCTGGTCCCTGGTGTGGGATTGTTGGAAGGTAGTGCAACCTTTCAGAGGCCGAGACTAATGAAAAGTTCTCAGGTCATTCAGGGGTGTGTCCTCAGAGGGTTTTGTGTGAGTCTGGCACTTCCTTTTTCTCAATTTGATTTCTGGACATGAGGCAAGGGATTTTTTTCTGACATGTGCTCACACCATGATGAATTCACTCTCCACAGTCCTGAGAGCAAAGAGGCCAGCTAACAAAGTACTGAAACCTCCAAAACTGTAAAGCAAATTAATTCTCCATCTTAATAGGATGATTATCATAGATATATATTACAGTGATAGAAGTATAGTGAACATATGTTATAGTGACAACTAACACACCAAATAAGGTCACACTCAAAATTACCAGGGGCTAGAACTTCCATACACGTTATGAGGATAAAACAGCACACAACAAGCACTGTTACTTCATTTCACCACCGACACTTAGGTATCTAAGCTAAGGTATCTGATTCTTAACAATCCTTTCTTCAACCTTAGTACTTAACATTTTATCCCCCTTATTTTTACTTTTCTTAACCTTAACTTTTAACATTTTATCTTCCTTATTTTCCAGTTTAACAAAACTAAGGCACATCTAATTCCCTGAATATATCAGCTTCCATCATGTGATTGTGCATGGGCCTAAATGTTCTGCCTTATCTATCTGACCACTCTCTAGTCTTTCTTTAAATTTTAACCCCATCACTGTTTTCATATATCTAATAGGCAAAATTTTGTTTCCTTCATCTTCTCTTCTCAATAAACAGTGGATATATGTCTCCACTAAACCAAGCATCAAACTATTTCATTAGCATTTATTTATTTATTTATTTTCTATAAGAAACTATTATTTAAAATTAGGGATACCTATATAATAGTGATACTAAATATTCACAAGTGAATATTTATTCTGAGATTTATAATTTATCATTGATTATTACTCTGTGGATTAAAGGATGACAAAATGAATCAGTCGACTAATGATCCACGCGAATGTCTAAAGAATTCTGAATGTGTACGGAGTGCTGGATCACAAAATGAAGCAAAATACAAAAAGATGATATCCTTTATATTGTACCCTTATAATAATTTGCTTGTGGCCTTCTCCTCTTGCTATAATAAAACAAAATATAAATAAATCAATCCTTATTCTAATGGATCACTTATTTCTAGCAGGTAAATATAATATTTTATGAATCATCATTATATATATGTAGTCATTTAATTATACATACACATGTAAATATAATTGTAAAATGTATCAAGAAAATAAAACTTTCTTAGCTGACATAATTCGTGGAGTCTGTGGTGCCCCAGTTGTGAAAACCTAACCTCGTATTTATTCTTGCTGTGTTACAGTATGTACAGAGAAAGCCAATGGGAGCCTCGTTCCCTTTTATAGTGAGGGGCACCTATCATACATTTAAAGGTCTTCAGGAAGACTATTATATGATTTCTAAATATTAAGGCTGTGGCTATAGGGAGCATTTTCTTATTACCAAGGATGTAGTTAAGCCATTTTAGTGAAACTTTTAATAATGGCTTCAGAAGACACCAAGAAGAAAAGCATACCACTGGGAACTATTATCTATAAGGGCAGTAGGCTAGAGTTTAGGAAGCAAGTTGAGGACATAATAAAACATTGTAAGAGCAGTTTATATCACAGTAATACACCACCGAGTGTGAGTAGGGGAGGAAGGTAATTACATTTTATTTTGCTATGTATATGGGAGTGTGTAGTCATAATTGTTTTGTGGTTACTTGCAAGAATCCAGCAATTATAAACACATTAACGAACAAAGTATTAAGTAGAATACTGAAGTTACCAACACACTCACACACACACACACACACACATATGCACATGTTCATATATACATGATGCATATGTACATATGCATATATATACATAAGTAAGCAAGCTATCCAGCCAGTCAGCAGAGTAAGATGTGATAAAACGTTAACATGATTGGAATATTCTATCTCAAATTTTTAATTTTTCCTTCCTTCCTTTTATTACTCTAGCATCACTCATCAACATAATCTTGGTTACTGATAACTTTTTGGAATTAATAGTGAAAGTATTTTTCCTCTTCAAATTTGAAAGAATTAGATCACTTTTCAGACACAAAATTTTCAGAGGCTTGATAGTAGTAACATATATTTCAATGGTCTCAGTTTTTTAATACTCCAAATCCCTAGCAAAATTACAAGAAAAAATAAGTCAGCAACAAGTGCATGCTGGAGAGTTGTCAGTTTAGCTCAGTGGTAGAGGACCAGCTAGCATGTGTGAGATTCTGGGCTTTAGTCTCCTATACCACAAGAAAAACAAACTATAGGATAGCAGTGATTGGGCCACTGAAAAGTGAATTGAAATCACTTGCCTGGTCAATATCAGTACTTATTGGAAACAGTTTCTCAATTAGTTAGACAGTATCTGGTTTATCCACAGCATCCTATGTATTCAAAACTCTTAAAACAACTAGGCTAGCTGGGTGTGGTGATGCACACTTGTAATCACAGGACTTGAGAGGCTGAGACTGGAGGATCTCAGGTTTGTGGCCAGCCTCTGCTACTTAGTGAGGCCCTCTTCAACTTAGTGAGGCCCTGTTTCAAAATAAAGAATAAAAATAGGGCTGGGGCTGTAGCTGGGAGGTAGAATGTCTTTGTGTTCAATCCCTAATGCTGGAAAACAAAACTAGGCTACTTAAAAAATATTTCATTCATAAAAGATGCTTTATATTACTTTTAAAATATATAAACAAAAAAGCCAGGACCTTTCTAAACTGAAAAGTTTCATGAATTATGTTGTCTCATAATTGCTCTTGCTTCCCATGTTACTTCTTTAAGAAACTACTTCCCTATATACAGAAGTCGGGACATGGCCTGTATCTGTTCTAGCAGAGGTTTAATTTGCATGCATTTATATTATATTGAGAAAGTGGTGGGTTTCTGTGGATGACATTTTAAAGTATATCCCAAAATTAGATTTCTGAATTAGAATTTAGGCTTAACATTTCTCCTTCAGTCTATAAACCCTACACATAAGCCCTATTTTATTGGGATGTAAAACAGAAGGTGAACTTTTTTATTAAAGAGCTTTTCAAGCATCATTCCAAATGGAATAGCCAAAACAACAGAAAACAAAGAAAAAAACCTTTAATAAAAATCAAACAGATCCTAATTATATTTTCTTTGCTTTAGCATGAAAAGTTATGTTATGTAACTAGTGTAGAAAAAACAGAAAATCTCAGAATCGTAGCTAGCACAATTGTTGGATATGCCTAGTTCAAATGTCCACCCAGAGAAAAAAATTATTTTTCATCTTCATACATTCTGACACTGCAGGAATAAAGCAACATTTTTTTAAAAGAGGATGCCCACTTCAAAGAGAGTGAACTTAATGGCTTGAAATTTCCTCCTCATATAGCTACTCTTCCAATATATGTCTAGATAGGCACTCTCCATAGCTGTTTAGAACAAGGGTCTTGGATCCAGATCAACTTGATTCAAGACACCTTTACTAGCTCTGTGACCTCAGGGATGGCTTTTACCTCTATGTTCTATTGATGTTATCTGTAATGTGTGGTCACTAACCGTACCTGCCACATAGGGTCATTTTGTAAAGTGTTAGTGTCAAGCACACAGAGCAGTGGCTTTCACTTATGAAACATTACATCAGTGTGTGATTTTTGTATGCATTTATTTTGAATTTGATATATATTAGAATGTTATATGCCAAGCATTGTCCTAGTGTCTGAGGGATGGGATACAATAGTAATCAAAACAAAACAGAAATTCCTTTTGAGTAACTGAGAAAATCTAGATAGCTATTCATCAAACCTTTCTTTTCTTCTAATTTTGTGTGTGTGTGTGTGTGTGTGTGTGTGTGTGTGTGTGTGTGTGCGCTCGCGTGTGCGCTCTGCTGGGGACTGAATGCAGAGCCTCATACATGCTAGGTAACTGTTCTACAAGTGGCTACACCCTTTCTTTATAGACAGCTCAGCTACAGTCTTCCTTAAAACTATGTGTGCCTACAGGGTGAAAATTTGGCCAAAGGATTATGAACGGAAATGGTATGCGCAATTTTTAGACCTGTCTCATAAATATTTCCCACATGTCCTCTTTTCTTTCTTCCCTTGCAAATTGGCCATATGAAGGTGCTAGGATAAACTCAAAAGCCACAAAGATGCCAGCATTGGTTCCTGAATGACAGTATGGGACAGACCTCCAGCCTTAAATCCCTGCTGCCACTAACACTCAGTGCTTATGCAAATAAGAAAACCATTTTCCATAGTATGCTGCTAGCATTCCAAGGCTTATCTCTTAGAGCATTTGGCATTACTTCTACTAATAATGGAGGGAGTAGAGAAATGGATAAATGTGTAAGCTAATATCAGCTAATGCTAGTACTCTGTAGAAAGGTGAAGTAGGGAAAAGGAGGGTTGAGAGGAATGGTTAGGGAAGTCCTCACCAAGAAAGGAGACTTGAGAAAAATGAGATAGAGGCACACCCATACAGCTACTGAGTGAGCATATATGTCACTATCATTCTGAACTACATTAAGATGTGGAACTACAATGTACCAATAAAAGTATATAAACATGTGAGTTCCAGACAAAGGGAATCAAGAGCAAAGATGTGTGATTGTGCTGGGAATTTTCCAAATATCTTGGAAACAACAGTGTGGGATGGAATGCAGTAGGAAATGAGTTCAGAGACAGAGGACAGATGAGAAAGACCTCTTTTGCCATGGTAAAGACTGTGGGTTTTATTGGAGATTTTCGGCAAGGGAATGATACAAGGAGGTTTATATTTTAAAGCAATTACTCTAGTTCCTATGTAGAGGATGTGTTAGGGAGGGAAGGAAGTTGAGATGTTCTTTACAAAGTTATTACAGTACTGTTGAAAACAACGAAATGACAAACCAAGTGTTCTCATGTCAATATTTTTGCTCCTTCCATCATAAGTTTATTACATAAAAAATCTTATAAATCCTTCACCATCCTGTTTACTCCTCTCCCAGAAGCACTTGAGTTTGACACCATCATTCTTAAATTCATCCAGATTTAAGTATCATTCTCTAGCATTGTTACACAACTCTTACTTCTTGAAAGCTAGACATTGTACTGCAGAATAATTCATCAAACTGGATGTCTTGTCTTGTATGTTCAACCCTTAAACCCAGACACTTCTGTTTTTAATTTCTCATGCTGATACTTTTAAAACTATCTTTTAAATTTCTTGTGACATAGAGTCAGTGCACTTTAATATTGGCTGTGTTTCCCATTTGCAGGTGTGGCTATTTGAAGCTTAGCTTAACTATTTTCCATCATCATAATTTAATACTGACCTCCAATGAACTTGTTCTTGAAGGAGTAAATATAAGTTTGATGTGAAAAAGGACCGGTATTCAAATATGTTTAGAAATCACTGAACTAAATAATCGGATCTCTTGACTGCACAGCAGTTTCAATAGTTTAGCACTTTTATGCATAGTGACTCTCCAAGATACATGACAATATTTGGAAAATTTGTCAAACTTAATCAAGGACAAAAGACTCCCCTCCCTTTTTTTCTTTTGCATACATCATTTCAAGATACTAAAGTTCTGCTGAATGCATGCTTCTGACTTTTGGAAGACAAGAGTTTGAAATAATTTTTAATCTAATAGAACATGAAAGCAGCAACCTATGTGGCCAAAGCAGAAATTCAAGTTTGAAATGGGTGCAAGAACTACTTATCAGCTTGTATAGCCACACTAATCTCATTCCTCAGAAAAACTTGCTCTGGTAATATTCTCATAAAAAGACCACTTGAAAAGTGATTTTTTTCACTTAGAAAAAATAAATTGTATTAATGAATACTTGTTCTCAAATAAAAGGATACTGGTTTCTATTTCTATTTCCAATAATATTTATAGTTTCAGGATTTTTTTATTTTTGTAACATCAACTATATTAAAACCATATCAAGTTTAATTTCAACTGGGGTTTGTTTGTTTTCGATTAGAAGTTTAAGAAATCAAACTTTCCTATTTTTCCCCTGGGGTTTGAAAATTCAGGGAAATATTATTTTTTAAAAAATTAATTGTTGTGTTATAATTCTATATCATTTTAAGGTATAGAGTGATAGGAACACAAATGCACATAAAACTTTGTGTGTTTTCCTCCAGGCCCCACTTCTCTCCCTTTCCTTCCTTGTACATGTTGTTGAGATTGGTATTGGCAATTTCAAATT
Organism: Graphiurus murinus; assembly: GCA_004027655.1. Lineage (NCBI taxonomy): Eukaryota > Metazoa > Chordata > Mammalia > Rodentia > Gliridae > Graphiurus > Graphiurus murinus. Next base: position 33,077 of record PVLC010017212.1, read on the forward strand.
TGTACATAGCATTATTTAAACTGGAAAGCAGTTTTTAAAATCAAAAGGATACTAGAGAGCTGGCTAATTAATACTATCTAAAATTGCTCCAAAGGTCTGGGTAGAATGCACATGAATCTGATCTAGGCAGAGTTCTCCCCCTTAGAATTAAAATTTGGAGGAGGAGGATGGATAAAAGCTAGGTACTATTTCTGGTAACTAGATGATAAAGACAGAAGCTCCTGTTGTCAGGGACTTACAATATGGCAGAAGTGACTCATCCTGTCATTTGCAGGCCACCAGGTAGTCCTAGATGATTGCTGTTTACTGAGTTGTATGTATGCACCCTGTTCCTATTCCACTTTCAAGATGAATGCAGGTACAGAAGACCGGAGGGTGTTTTCACACATTTCCCTCCTTCTTACTCAGGTAGATTTCACAGGTCAAGTTTGACAGGTAGTGTTTTGGCACACAGAGTCCTCCCGAGAACATATTATCAAACTCCATAGGAGCTGGAGACCTTAGATTGGTTCAGAATTAATAGATACCACTTTGCCATCGGCAATCTCTTTGCACCTGAAGAAGGTTGCGATCAGGTAAGCTATATTTTCTTCGGTCAGTCAATAGCAGTTATCTCAAAATATACAATGGCTTATCTTTCCATGTCATAATGAAAATAACATGGATTTTAAAATTTAAAAATCCCTCAAAGTCTACATTTTTTAGTTGGAAAAATGCCTAATGTTTGTTGCTATGTTGGCCTGTTATTTGATCTTTGATATGGGCAAAACAGTAATAGTAAGTCTACTTCATGAGGCTGTTGTGCAAATTAATGTGTTTCAATTCTTAAAATATTTTTGAATATCAATTAAACCTGCTC